>NW_019059696.1:135383-156887 GCF_000696155.1 Zootermopsis nevadensis | reverse complement strand
CCGGGGCGTGATGCTGACCACTCACCCCCATCTAGTGCCGAGGTCAAGGAAGAGAGGAGCTATACCTCCTCTCACCCCAAACGCCTACATGGCGTAAAGTGGGACAAACTTTACTTTACTTTACTTTATAATCTCACTTCATCTCGTAGGAAAATACAGAGAAATTTTTTTATGAAGACTATACACATGGCATAAGTCACTTTTAAATGTCACTGCCATACCAATTTTCCTTCTACGCCTCAATAAATGGGGCTGGATAAACACAGTATGGTGGCGTGCCTTAATAGCTTCCAAGGAGTGGTTGTTGAGCTTCAGATAACGAGGCTATAGAAGCGGGTTATGCCTGAGGGGTGACGCCACGGTAAGGCCATACGAGGACTTAATGGGTTAGCACTTTTACGGAAGATGCAGGACCAAGGACGGATTTTGTGGATCACTTTGCGTCTTGTGAGTCCGAACATTCTGCAAAGAAACCTGTCCTGAAACAGATACATTAAATAATGATCGGGTTACTAACCTGCGTGGAGACATCCACCTGATGTAGCGCCGAGGCCGATGAGATATCTTTTGGGACGAGATTACCCCGAGACCCGCCCAATGATCCTGTAACAGAAAGAGAATCAGCTGTCAGTCAAAAAGCAGTGGCTCAGCGTGAAATCACGAAGATATACAGGGCGTTCGTTTTTTGTGGGGAGGCTGAGTACCGTGCAGCGGACTGCTTACATGCCGCGTAACCACTAGCAGTGCCGTCCGCTCTACCGCACTCGATCACATTGCAAATGAGAACACACTGTATATAAAAAAAAAATTTAAATACAAAAGGACTAAACACCTGATTATTAGAAGTGTCCAACAGTTGCCACTAGCAACACAAACGTCGCACCTGCCGTCTTTCAGCGTCATGGTTGACCGCGTGATTTTCTCATCGTTGTCGATCTAAATTGAAATTTCTAAAGAAAGCTGATTGATCGTGTTCGATCTGAGTGTGTTTTTGATATGGAAGCGGTCTCTGTGCTGGGACGAAGGGATAAATTGCGATAAAAGAGAGGAACTTGTGGAGGACAGAGGTCGGGGTGAGATCAGAAATCCTAGAAGGAGACAGAGGAAAGACATTTCTAAATATGTCGTGGCAGACAGAGGTCGGATGAAAGAGACAAAGGCGATAAGCTCGAAGCAGAGAGGTAAATGGTGGGAAAGAAAGTGACAGAATAGGACAGGAAAGGTAAAATAAAAATGTTGTAAAAACAGTTCTTCATATGTGGGTGTTAGCGAGTTCCTGTCTCGAGCAGAAATAGGAGAAAGACAATAAAATGACAAGATAGAACACGGTAGGATGAAATAAATACATAAATAAGAGAAAGAGATTAAAGCACCTCAGAATAAGGTCCAAACCCCGGCATTTGTAAACGAAATAATGGACCTTCGTTTTACAGAAGGGGCCCAGAATTTCTTGAGTAGATGAACTTTAAACTCTTCTAAGAACACGTCGTACTACCGCCATGCTATTATTGATCAAATGGAGTAAAGAACTACTCAGTTATTACGTTTCTCAATGTCGTGATGTTCATACGAAATTTCACCAAAATCGGTCACCGTCTTTCATGCTGGTATCACCAACAAAAACAAGAGATAGTAAAAAGACCACAGTACATCGAGTTTCAAAATTGGAAATGTAAAAAAAACATGGATGTCTTCTGGGTTATAGCGCTGTGTCGTCCGGTAGAAGTTTACCGACGTTTCAGAGGTGCTTTCCGCCTCCATCATCAAGGCGATGAATTTTATAAATTGTAACCCCTCGAAACCCAATGAAGCTCGTACTGTCAACACAAAAATTTCAATGATGAAATTTCTGTAAGTTCAATATTTATTTTGTAAAGACTAAGTGGCGATGCTGGAGACAAAGTAAATAAACATGGAATAATATAATTTGATTCTTGGCTGTTAGGTGGAGACCAATTCACGCTGCGAGCTTAACACTCTGAGACGGGGGAAATCCCTCGAGAGTGGCGGTGCTCAGATAAACGGCTTTGCGCGCTCAGGTGTATGAGTCGCGAGGCAAGAACCCGGGAAGACATTCGGCCATGCATGGCGGCTGGAAACGTCTTAAAACGTATCAGATGTGAGCAAATTGCGAGTCAACAGAGACAGAACTGAAGGAACACGAAATAAAACTCTGGATACATCAAGGCGAAAGAAAGTAAATATGCATATTTATAAAAAGAAATAATAACATATTTAAAAAATAGAATAGAAAATAGGTATAATATTTACCGCATGAAGCCCTAGGTTCATCTGACGTTTAATCATTAAATTTCAACCTCAAAGAAAACAGAACGTTTCTCCTTTATAAACATTTAAGTGGTTTACGGAAACAATCTCTGTTTATTCTGAGAATCGTAGGAAAATCACACAGGTACACTGTGCGGGCAAAAATGTACAGTTACCGAACTTTAAATAAGGTGGTACATATAATAACCACTGTGCTTTACAGGGTTAATGTAGCGACGTCGCTGTAAGTCATAACAATGCCGTAACCAGTCGCTACAAACAAAAAGCGAGCGTCTGTTTATAGGCGTTCTTTACGATTCAGACGCAAATATGATCGCTATAAATAGCAAGATGCTTCATTTGTGGTTGGTTATATTTAATGTAGCTTAACTGTAGCCTATTGTATGGCATGTCCCGATTGCTTTGTCATTCTTACTTTCGAGGTTTACACAGCTATTCTAGTAGTATCACAAATAATGAATGTAGGGAGTTCATAAAGCGCAGATGGGGAGAATAGAAATGTGAGCAAAATTTTCGTGGGAAGCCTCTTATTTATTTATTTAGTGTTCTGTCTGACGACAGGTCCATAAGAACAGGATCCTTCCATCCTTTTCTCGGACTGGGACCTGTTCATATACGTTCTTGGCAGATGATCCAGAAGTGGTTTGCCATTGCCTTCTTCTGTGTGTGAATGGAGTAATGGTGGGGATGCCACGGAGAAACCGGGGAAGCCCCCGGAGGAAAACTCCGTGTTGCCTAGACCAAGGCCTTGCCCAACACAAGTTATAAATGCGGGCACCGCCGGGAATCGAACCCGAGACATCAGAATTACAAGGCCAGCGTTCTAACCGCTAGAACACCTCATCTTATTATTATTTAGTGTTCTGTCTGACGATAGGTCCATATGAACAGGATCCTTCCTTCCTTTTCTCGGACTGGGACCTGTTCATATACGTTCTTGGCAGATGATCCAGAAGTGGTTTGCCATTGCCTTCTTCTGTGTGTGAATGGAGTAATTGTTGGGATGCCACGGAGGAAAACTCCGTGTTGCCTAGACCACGGCCTTGCCCCACCCAAGTTATAAATTCGGGCACCGCCGGGAATCGAACCCGAGACCCCCAGGATTACAAGGCCAGCGTTCTAACCGCTAGACCACCTCATCTTATCATTATTTAGTGTTCTGTCTGACGACAGGTCCATATGAACAGGATCCTTCCATCTTAAGCCTCTTATACAGCGATTAATTGAGAGCGGGGAAAAAAAAAGATTGGTGATAACATTAAGACGGATCTCAGGTGCACAGAGAAGACGGAAATCAATAAAGGGAACAAGAAACAAAAACAGAATGAAATAATGAAGAGAATAAGAAAATAAAGTTCGTTGTACAGAAATAGTTTTGAGACTCCAGTGACATTGATGATTGAGGATTTATCAAAGCCTGTGTAATCGTTCGCAAGATTTTTAGGTTGAGTGTACGGCCACAGTGACAACACTAATATTTCTTCTTCTTACTCAGGACACTAATAGAATTGACAAGTTATGTCTCGGGAGCTCTTCAACTTCGTTACACTTTCCTTGCCTGCAGCGTGACGTTTTTTCCCATCTCGGGGACTGTCAGGTCCCTCTGGGGGGTTACGCCGTAGGAACAGCAAACGCGGTAACAGTATAGAAGCTCCAAGCCTTCCAATATTTATCTTCTCAGTGTGTCATATCTCCTTATATACAGCTGATATTTAAGCAAGTCCCAGTTTTTATTACCAGTAAGATACAAGGATTACGACATTTCGCTCAGCAAAACCAAGATATAAGGAACCATCAGAACCCTTGATGCAACCTACCTCTTTCCTCACAGCCTGACATTTCTACTCTCCGTAAACAGAACCGTCAAGAACAAGTTAGTCTCAAAGGAGTAACACTTTCGTGGAACATACACAAAGTTTTAGATGTGAATAACTTAAAAATTATACTCATATTTCCTCTTCTCCTCCTGCTTTGTCTTTGTCCTGTCTCCCTCCTCCGTTTTATCATCCTTATTCTATACGGTGGTCTAGCGGTTAGAACGCTGGCCTTGTAATCCTGGGGTCTCGGGTTCGATTCCCGGCGGTGCCCGAATTTATAACTTGTGTTGAGCAAGGCCGTGGTCTAGGCAACACGGAGTTTTCCTCCGTGGCATGCCAACAATTACTCCATTCACACACAGAAGAAGGCAATGGCAAACCACTTCTGGATCATCTGCCAAGAACGTATATGAACAGGTCCCAGTCCGAGAAAAGGATGGAAGGATCCTGTTCATATGGACCTGTCGTCAGACAGAACACTAAATAAAATATTCTATACCCATTCACCAAATAATGTGATCATTAGCATCCCTGCTTCCTGTTCAGGAGATTCGTGGTTCAAATATCAGTCCACGGCCGCTCTATCCTATCTGAGGTTATTTGTGGTTTTACTCAGTCTCTACGGGTACATATCGGGAGATTCACTTAAATTAGGTCACGACCGTTTCCTTACACATATTTTTCGCTTAAATTTTCATTTGTAATTGTGACATTTGACGCTGTACTTCTGGTATCCATTAAGAAGGGCTTAAGTAAACAGTTTACATTTCCTTAAGCTCTTCTTGTCGAGCATCAAAAGAATATAATATTAAAAAATTAAATCACAATAAGAAATATCAGAAATAAATAAATAAATACTGTGTTCCTGCTCCAGAATTATAACTATACTTAAATTGGTAGTAACGCAGGAAGTTGACTGTCTTCTGGGGTGTTGCGCTGTGTAGTCTTGTAGAAGTTAACCGACGTTTCGGAGGTCCTTGCCACCTCCATCGCATCAAAAAGCTATACTCCTACATCGAGTGTACTTCGACTGTACTTTTCGAAATTTTTATAATTGATTGTCTTTCCTTGTGTCTTATCACCCTGAGAACTTACAGCCAAGGAACACCGATATTTTCACGTTTATTAATCATTAATTATATACATTATTATTATGTTTCTTGTGACTGGCTCCAATAACCCTGTGATTTCTATAAGGCCTTAACTTCGCACATCGTGGTTTTATTATTCACAGTTTTTCTTTCCAAAAATATCAAGAATGTAAATTTACTCCTTGCTTTAACATTCCCTTAATCACTTTCTTCTTAATGTCGGTGCAATGCAGTCTTCTTAAACATCGCTTAACGCTGTATTATCCACTGAGCAGAGCCGCCCGAGTCTAGGTCTAAAGCTCTTTTCCCGCACAGATTCTCCAGCATCCAGTAAAGCTCCTTTCTCCAATAACGTATTGTATTTCCAAGAATGAACGTTCAGTTCCTGAGTGCTGAGACTTTCTATTTTTATTCAGGATTTATTACACAACGGAATCCGATGAGAATCGGACGTACCAATTCCCAGAAAGTTAGAAACTTGTGACCAGCGAACAGAAATCCAGAAAGGTTAGGTGTAGATACGTACGTCTTACACAGGAAAGATCATTCTTTGTTTGTCTGCAGCCACTAATTGGACGAATTAAATCTAACACAGATAATGATAAGAAAGGTGAACGGACGTTTCATAATCGTCAACACGATAAAATAAAGTGTAAACTGACCTGACAATTTCCCTGAACATATATTATACGTAGTTTAATCTTCACGAGAAGATTCTCTTGTACGCGGGACAGTCTAAGAATGACAACACACATTTCTTAAGGACGGAGCAGAATAGTGATAGATTTTGTCGGCTGTTGGGCTTGGAGATGAAGAAGAGACTAGTGAAGTGTTACGTATGGAGCAGAGACTTGGACACTCAGGAAGAAGGAACAGAAATACCTGGAGAGTTTTGAAATGTGGTGTTGGAGAAGAATAGAGAAGATCAGGTGGACGGATCGAGTGACCAACGAAGAAGTATTGAGGAGAGTCAACGAGCAAAGAAACATTCTGCAGGCGATTGCACGAAGGAAAGCTAACTGGCTGGGACATATTATGAGAAGGAATGGATTACTGAGTGATATCATCGAAGGCCAGGTTGAAGGAAAGAGAGGACTAGGAAGAAGATTGATACAGCTAACCGACGACCTTAAACAAGGAAAGAAGATGACGTTCCAGGAATTAAAGCGAGAAGCCGAGAATAGGGACAACTGGAGAGCTTTTTTTGAGCAGCGCAATGGACCTGTCGTAAGACAGAACACTTAATAATAATAACTGAGTTCAATTTCCGGCAGGTGCAAAGATTTATCCCCCACACACACACTGCCTTTATGGAACTTCCAGCATCATCTCATCTACTGCGCATCGCGTATGCTATTTCCACGGGGGCAAAGATGCTGGAGTGTAGGGCTGACCGCTTACCTTCACCCAAACTGCAGATGTAAAATATAATGGACCGGAGGAAGACCACGTTCCTTTCAAGGCAGTGACACCTCTCGACACTTTAAAACAAAGAGAAGACTTGCAAAACACGGAGAGGGTAGTGAGAGAAAGGTACCAGCAGAGACTCGAACAGAATACGGCGTTATGGAAGCCAAGGTACTACACCGCGAGCCAATCTTTGACCGCGGACCAAGTTTATATGCCTGTAATCGATCCCAAGTCAAGACAGAACGCGGGTCCCTCGACAGTCCTGTGCTCCGTGTCTGGCTGGGTTCAGAACGAGACGGAAGTTGAACCCCCCCCCCTCCCTCCCCCAACATTTTGAAGCGCTGTAAATCTCTGGGGCAGTTAATTTGTAATTTCTTTATGGCTGACGATGAGGAAGGAAGTGGAAAGAGGATTTATCGCTACCTAAAATCCTTCCTTATTTAACCGCTCCTTAAAAGTCGCGAACTTGAACGTAGGACACAGAGATCGAGGGTTTAAATGCGCGTTTTTTAACCGGCGCAGCGTTAATGAGACACTCCTCAACAAACGAATAGCTTGCAGCGAAAACCATTCTTCATCCTTACCCCTCGTATTTGCAAGAGCGAATGCAAGAAAAATATGATGACGGTGATAAAATTACACGGCAGCAAGAGAGAGGCATTATGGTCTTGCTCTACGTTTCCTACAATCAATGCCTGGGAATTTACAAAATTCGGTGCAGATAAATCTAGTAGCTCCAGATAATGCATACTAGGGGCTGTCAGAAAGTTAAGTTAACCCTTCTGGTTGGAATTGTCTTTTTCTCAAAACCGGGTGCTATCAGTTCCAGCTGGACATCGGGCCGCTAAGAGTTAAACTGTTTAAGACTTGAGGTTCTCACAGCGGTGAGTATGAAGATATCCGTCTTCTGGGTTATTGCGCTGTGTAGTCTGGTCGATGTTAACCAACGTTTCGGAGGTCATACTTGCCTCCGTCATCAGGGAGATGAAGATTTCTGTCTTCTGGGTTGTTGCGCTGTGTAGTCTGGTCGATGTTAACCAACGTTTCGGAGGTCATACTTGCCTCCGTCATCAGGGAGATGAAGATTTCTGTCTTCTGGGTTGTTGCGCTGTGTAGTCTGGTCGATGTTAACCAACGTTTCGGAGGTCATACTTGCCTCCGTCATCAGGGAGATGAAGATTTCTGTCTTCTGGGTTGTTGCGCTGTGTAGTCTGGTCGATGTTAACCAACGTTTCGGAGGTCATACTTGCCTCCGTCATCAGGGAGATGAAGATTTCTGTCTTCTGGGTTGTTGCGCTGTGTAGTCTGGTCGATGTTAACCAACGTTTCGGAGGTCATACTTGCCTCCGTCATCAGGGAGATGAAGATTTCTGTCTTCTGGGTTGTTGCGCTGTGTAGTCTGGTCGATGTTAACCAACGTTTCGGAGGTCATACTTGCCTCCGTCATCAGGGAGATGAAGATTTCTGTCTTCTGGGTTGTTGCGCTGTGTAGTCTGGTCGATGTTAACCAACGTTTCGGAGGTCATACTTGCCTCCGTCATCAGGGAGATGAAGATTTCTGTCTTCTGGGTTGTTGCGCTGTGTAGTCTGGTCGATGTTAACCAACGTTTCGGAGGTCATACTTGCCTCCGTCATCAGGGAGATGAAGATTTCTGTCTTCTGGGTTGTTGCGCTGTGTAGTCTGGTCGATGTTTACCAACGTTTCAGAGGTCATACTGCCTCCGTCATCAGGGCGATGAATATCGCCCTGATGACGGAGGCAGTATGACCTCTGAAACGTTGGTTAGCATCGACCAGACTACACAGCGCAATAACCCAGAAGACGGATATCTTCAGTTAAACTGTTCCTTAGATCGGGGATCAGCCAATCACAAGGTATCCACGGACACAGGACATACGACACAAACGCGTATAAGTGTCTAAATCACATACACGAATGGGATTTGAAATCAGGATCCGAATAGTATATACTTCAAACCACGTGCCTTCTAGCTGCTGTGTGACGTCTAGAATCTAGACTCTAGATTATTCCGAAGAATGCGATTTCCATACACTTTACTAGCAAACGGAGTATGAACAGACTGACAGAGGGGTAGAACAGACCTTGGTAACAAAGTGGAAATTTATTCATCGAGATATTTATGGACCACTACTGAGATGCTGTAATGTGTGTTCCCAGACAAGTGACACATATATAAAGATGTTGACTGATATTGAACAGAATTCATCTACCTGTGTGACTCTGATAAACTGCCTTTGAAACTCGCAGTCAGACGTACGTTATCCTAAAAATCAGCGACCTAAAAAAACTAACTCCATGAAGCAATCTCTTTGCTTGCATTTATTTTGTTTGTGGTTTATTTAACGACGCTGTCAGTAGCTGAGACTACATAGCGATGAATTGGAAAGGATGAGGAAGGAAGCGGATATGGCCTAATTTAAACCACCACATCGACATGAGATGAAACAACGGATAACCTCAATCAGGATAGCGGGTCTCCGGGACAAGGTCCGAACCCGGGACCTCTAATATACGAAACAAGATTACTAACCATTCTACCGCTACAGTAGGTAAGTCCTTACTCGAAAACAGACGGTTGCTCAGCTGGTCAAAGTATGTCCCGCCAAATGCATAATCTGAAGCGGTTTCAGAACCACTGACCACACTCACAGACTGCTGGAGTGGATTCAACTGACTCTGGATAGGGCCACTGGTAGCTGAGTACTTGAGCGACTATCAGCTTCTGAAGTAGGACTCTGCTTCGTGAAAGAATTTATCGTTTAATCTAAACGTGTATATTCAGCCAAGAATTTTAAAATTCTTGTCTCTCTCTCTGGCATCTTGTCCACAGCTCAGAAACGTGTTTTACCACTGATTCGACAAGTAGCTTGCGTAGTTTTACGTATCTATTCAAGCTTATTATGTAAAATACGTATTCGTATTTACATGAGGATAAAACAGGCGAAAATGGAGCACTCATAGCAAAATAGTGAAATTCATGTTAGACAAATAAGGTTTGAAGGTGGGTTTTACGAGCACGATATGGACCTTCCTGGTCCAAACGCAAGAAACTTTGTGGTTAGTCGAATTTTAAAGAAAGACCCTGAATCATTCAACTAGAATTATAGTTCTTACTAATGAGAATGTCCCCTTTAACTCCGCAACACACCCTTTCTCTGAGTTGACCTATTTCTGGACACATGTCCCGACAGATGCACTTTACGTCACATGATTCCGATAGACTTTGTGATAGACGATGGAATAAGTCACGTGTTGACCCCCCGACCACTTAACGAAACCTTCAAATTGCGTGTCGTTGTCATGAGAACGACACGTTCTTCCAAGGCAGCCAAGAATCCGCACTGAAACGTAAGTGGAATAAGTATGCACATTTTCTCAGGCGCAATCTTACGATCCGATATAATATCATCGCCTAAAGCCACTATTTTATAAAAAATTATGTCGGCTCACATTAGTCCAAGGATTGTCAAAGACGAAACAAAAACCTTGTATTCTTGTACCTGAAGTGACGATAGGTAATGGTACCTTATTTAAGAGTTGTATATTTGAGACGCTAATTATAGCCGTCTTAATAACATTATTTTTTGTTGGGCAAGGCCGTGGTCTAGGCAAAACGGAGTTTTCCTCCGTGGCGTCCCAACAATTACTCCATTCACACCCAGAAGAAGGCAATGGCAAACCACTTCTGGATCATCTGCCAAGAACGTATATGAACAGGTCCCAGTCCGAGAAAAGGATGGAAGGATCCTGTTCATATGGACCTGTCCTCAGACAGAACACTAAATAAATGAAATAATATTAATTCAAAAATTCCCTACAAAGCAACAGTAAACCGGATCATATTAGTGCAAGAACGAACCACGTAATGTAGCGTGAAGAACACTTCTGGGATTATAGTGTCTTGTTAAATAACGTCGCATGCGACACACAAAAACTACCAAGCAGAAACAAAATCATTAAAATATTTCTGAGTTTATACCATTCCTACTATCGATTTGGTACCGTATATAATGCCCCCAAAAAATAAAATACAACAACGCAACTCAGTGGAACGAGCGTTTTAGAACTGGGTATACGGATCCGGAAACCATGCTGAATTCTTTCTCCTGTACGCTCTCTTGGGACTTTTTAACCCTTATTTTATTCCTTCCTCTACTTTTATTATTTTTGTTTTCGGTCCGTATTTTCTTTTGCGACAATAAGTTACAGAGAGGTCCATAAGACGAAGTCGGCAGACATACCCACCCACACAGTGGCTGTAAAGTTGTGATACGTCGAGTCGATTTCAGAGGTCCCTCAAGGCGACTCCCTTTTCAGCCCCCAGCGTAGAAACTATTAATCTCTGAGACGCAGGTCACAAACTTTCTCGCCTTTAACCATGTTTGATGTCAGCAAAGAACCTTGCTAATGACGAAGTCGTGCCATAACTTTATTATATTGTCCTTATTTTAATTCTGACATCGTATAAAATATATATCCACGGATCCGCGAGAATACGAATAATAACACAATTCAACATTCTTATAATGCTTGCCCATATAGATAATTGGAAGGAAACACTAAATCTTCGTAGAGGCGAGGCACTGGAAACGAAAGTCGGAAAGCTCAGTCCACAGACGTATCGAGCAATTCCTATTTACTAACGCAGTTTTTACGACTAACCACCAATTATAGCCCATCAGACACTGAAGTGCTTAAATAATCACTGTGAGCATAACTGTTACTTTAACGATGTATTGCCTGCCGTAAGAAGCAAACATCCTGTGAACCGCGCTTACGACAAGTTCCTTGGCTGGAGGCCAACAGAAGTTGCTGTGTGCCTGGCCCATGTTCCCGTTGAAGAACAAGTGATTCTCACAGAAGGCTTATTATTCCCACCAATGTCTCGCCTTCCAGCCATAGGTGGTGGAGAAGGTTGTAACCCCCCCATCAGCAAGAAGGATTATTCATGCACCAGCCTATTTTCCAATATACGGTACGTCCACTGATAAAGTTGAACGTAGATGTCACTTACCCGTTACCGGCAAGAACCGCTATAAAAGTGTCGAGCGCCACCCCGTCATTTGTCTTTCTCTGGCAACTCGTTCTCACTTAACTTGCCAGAATGAATTTAGAGATTCGTTTCCCGATTCTCCTGAGCTGAACAAATCGATAACATTTCGCCTGGTGAATCGCTGCCGTCAGTGGAGAAACCCTTCACGGGGGTAGCATCAAACATGAGGAAAATAATTAATAAGTCCATCGCTGAACGCGACTCTGCGATCACCCTGTATAACCACGACACAGGGAGAGACCACGTGCCCTGAGTACACGTCAATAACAGTCAGGTTCGAGTTACTGAATTTCAAATTTTGTGTTATATGTTTGATTCACCTGGTAGCAGTGGACTGTCATACAAATATCGCTCGAGCTGAATTACATCACTCTCCAAGTCACGTCCACAATCCTGATCTAACTTCATAATCCGAACCAAAACGCGTTTTGAAGATGAGGAAGTGAAAATTCACAGAATCTGAACAGAATTAATGAAGACAGGAAATGGACTTGTCTTGAGTGGAGCATCAATCAGATCTCTCGAGTGCGTGCGAACGAACAGGCTCTCTAAAAATGATAAATGCGGATTACAAGTTGGGGAAGGAGGCGTCTGCTTAACAGCTGCGTTGCGGGACAGCGGTGCGCCTGGGGTTGTTTGCAAAGTGTCACAAGCACAAACAATGCCCAGACACGTGCTTCAGTGTTTGAGTTCTGGGCGTCACCCACTGTTTGATGTCCAGTCTGTACCAAAAAGAAAGGGAAAAAGAAGAAGAAGAAGAAGCTACTGTACTGTGGCGCACGGGGAAACTGTAAGCTGAATAAGAGAACACACGACTTCATTTGGGCTTGAAACCCTGAAAACGTAATGGAATCAGGAAGACGAATCAATGAAACGAAACAAACTATTGAACAGACTCCGTAATGGAATCAGGAAGACGAATCAATAAAACGAAACAAACTATAGAACAGACTAATTTGGATTTATTTATTTATTTATTCATCTGTGGTTTATTCAACGACGCTGCCTGCAGCTCGGATTAGCGACAAACAGTACGATTACTAATGAATGAATAACAACTCACCTCCATCAATAGTCGAGGATAAGAACGCGTGGAGCTATAACCTACTGATTTGAGGGCATTGCTTTCTGTTCACGTGTCTGCCTAACGGAGAGGAGTGGGGGTGACGCGAGAAGACGTTTCGTGTTCAGTCTGATGTACAAAAACGTCGAATAATGGAATTTTGGCGTTTACGTGTTCAATATTATTCGTAACGAAGCACCATGAACTTACATCATCAGTGCCAGACACAGGAACACGAAGAACTAGGGAATGGGACAGGCAGGAGAGGGTACAGTCTTGAACCCGAGCAGGTGGAGACCCCTAGGCCATTTTCGTCTGACCCACGGATTAGCACTTGTCTCTTTGAACTGCAGTCGGGTGTCGTGATGGGCATTCCAGCTGACACCCGAGCGCGGTTACACTGTAAGCGATAACAGAACACAGCAATTCACATCCTCCAGAGGAGCATTCTGGGTAAGCCGGTCAACAAATGACTAACGCTCGGCGGAAATGAGAGCGTAAAGTCTCTGGGTGCGACCTAGCTTAGCGCATTAGTGACACATCACTTCACGGACGTTCAAAATACACCGTAATTCTGTTGCACATACCCTGCTGCCTTGGGTTATTTAACAACGTTACTTCAACCACAGACGCTATTCGAAACACCGCCGAACAAATGAGACGAACATAATTAAAAATAAGGAGGAAATTATTTGAAAGGAGGATGCTTGTGTGTGGCGAATCAGCGTTTTCTTAAAGACATCGATAAAATATAAGACAAAAGATAACCCGACGGAGATTCGAAGAGGATACAGCTTCTCCATCTGGAGTCTTACCGCTAGGCTAACCTGCTTGATGTGCGGTTCGCACTCATACATCACAGTTGACCTATGATCCCTGATACGGCTCCATGTAAACAGTTCAACATATATAGTAACATCGTTTAATTGTGTGAACTCTTTCAGGAAAAGTGACGAGGAGCAGGTACATTTCTGGGGAACGACAGTACCCCAGAGAATAAATACAGGAAATGTAGCAAATAAATTTTCTGTATGCTTCTCCCGCCCTTAAGCGGATACACTTTATTGTACCATAGTAATAAAAAAAATATTCTGACCCACAAAATTTTACGGCAGAACACTGCACTACGCGTCGCTTTCATTTTAAAGTTCGTACAGACGCCGTGTATGTGATCCTGAGAGCAAGGAATTAAAAACTTAAAATTAGGTTTAAAAATTATTAAAGGGGTAAACCACACAAAGATGGCCACGGAGGCGTATGTAGGGCGCGGAGACGCATTACAAACATCACCTTCACCGTCCTGTCTCATAACTGAGCTATGTGTAGCTCTTGCTTGCAAGCCGCCTTGACGCAGTGGTCCCTCGCGTCCAGAACCCGCTGCAATTCCACGGTCGCCTGACGTGTATGCAATTTCCACACAGGCTCTCATAACATGAGGAATACTGTGTTTGCACACCAACGTGTAGGCTGGGGTTATTATTCCCGGTCCTGGCTCAAGACCACTACTCAGTCTAGTGCCAAGGTCAAAATGTCTGGTGCTATACCTCCAGTTCCCTATTCGTCCGCGTGGTCTGGAGCTAGGATAAGGGCTATGGAAAACCGTATATTTTATACCAACTCAATACTCTGACTTATGAAGTATTTGTTTGACGATTTCATAAAGTTACAGGAGCAGACAAAGTATTTCGGTGACGTAATCAAGAAATCCCCCCCCTTTTATGGAATCAAAATGTTCACTACTGTGATCAGAAGATTATGCTACCAGAACCTATCCCGAGTCACTTGAATGCAGCCCAAATCCTCAAACCCCATTGTTCTAAAATCGGTTCTCTAAACCAAAATTGTTTAAGTTTTTTCATCTCTTCGTCCTTTGCTTAATTACCACAAAATTATGAAGTTCATAATTGTGTATTTTTTTATTCTCCTTTTATGTTCAGTCCGAAGCCTCAAATTAACCACAATACATTATTTTGAATCGCCTTGAATTCGTGTTAAGTTTCCCCACCCCACACAAAACAACTAACAAAATTTTACTTCAATATATTTTAATCTATAGGTTATAAGACAGTATAATTTAAGATAAAATATTTCTACCGAGCTTCAGCAAGCATTTAAGAAATCCTGTCATAAAAAATTAAATAAAAGTCTCTAAGAAAATATATTTGTGCTCGGCGGACGTTCAATAATTTAAGCTCAGGGAAATGTAGCGCATCTCCAACCACGAAACAGCATTGCCAACTTTACGTTTCTTAACATTTTGTGCTGTTTTAAATGTGTGCATAAAAACCTATGGGCGAAAATCATATTCACTTTCCTGTTTGGATTTCGGTGCATAGAGTTCCCCTACGCGATAGCAGCCCGCCACGCACGGATGACGGAGAAGTTGCCGTATTTTATGGAGCATAAACCAAGTACAGTAGTTCATCATGAGTTGGCTGTACTTCGCTTCTCTAAAGCTTTGTGCAATAAAGTGAGACCGTAATATGTCAACCCACGGTTCTCATAAACCTAGTGACACCAGAGTAACCAGCAAATTAAACAAAGAGATGAGAAACCTTTCAAAAATAATATGTACTTGAATATTGAAGCAAACGACAAACCCTGTGACGTCTGCAAATGTGATTGGCAAGGATATTTAAAAAGAGTGAGGAGGAACTCCAAATCAAAAGGAAAAATTGAAATCTTAAGTTATTCAACGACGCTGTGTGAACTACGAAGGTTACTTCGGTCAGATCATCAAATGTGTAATAACTAAAATCCCTTTCAGACCCAGTATATAATTAGGACTGTGCAGTTCAGGACACTGTGTAAGGAGTAATAAGAGGAGGAGGGAAGGGAGAAAGTGAGTAAAACCAAGAATAAGGATTAGACAAATTATAAGCAGAAAGGTAAAAAGAGAAATGTGACGATATGCATGAGGAGACAGTGTGGGGAAAATGAGATGGAGGACATTCTTTCTCTTTACGCTATCTCCGAAACTGTCTTCTGTCGCAAAAGCGTCACTTCATAAATAACGTCTCCCTAATGACTTTCATCTTAAAATAATATCGTCAGTGATGGGACAGGAAGAATGTAAATCTTTATTCACAGAATAACGATCTGTACTTCTCGCCGAGAATTGAAAAAGATGGTTTAAAACACAAGAAGTTGATACTTGTCGTACGAGTTCAAATAATTACACAGAGATGTTGGTTTAAAACACTCTGGGAAGGGACTGCTTGAAAAACTGAAGTTTACACAAAGCATGACGACCTAATCAAGACACAGGCTTTCTCATACGTTCTTATGTGTTCAACAGAGTTCGAGAAAGCTGGCAAGTCTGAGAAACGCTAGAGGAAAATAAGATGATGATTGATTGTTTGTGATTTTCTTCTGGGATGCTGGGACGTGTAACCTGATACGAGTTTATCGACGTTTCAGGAATACTTGCTGTCTCTTATCGCCCTAATTATGGACGCTATAAGCAACTCTGAAACAGATATGATCTAAACTATATTGGCGTCTAGCGTCAGGCTCACGTGATGCTTAAATCTTTCGTTGTTATCACCCCTTACAGAGGTACCATCTATTTTAATATAAAATTATTCGGCATTTCCCACATTAATTTTATTAATTTCATTTTCATGTTGCAACACGAAGCAACTTTTGTCATCGTATACCGAATGATATTCATAACACAGGTAATTTATAGTGTGCTGTTTTATCGGTAGGAACTGACGTTTTATGCATGAAAAATGTCTTCAAAGACGTCGGGGCCGCGTGGTCTAATGAGAAGTTTACCGAAGTTTAATGGGATTTTAAGTATTACATATATGATCTTCGCTGTTCAAGGCGTAAATAAATACGTATTAGTGATGATTAATCAGTAATACGAACCACTCGCTAAACTACAATTCTCAACATTTCGGACACGTGGTGGTGAACAGCTGTAACAGATTTCTCGAGGGAAGTTCCCGGATCCTAGTTCCTGACTTGCGGTGCTCTCTAGTCTATTATAATTTGCTCTGTTTCATGGAACTGATGGCGTACACGTCACACACGTCTGACAGACATTACCGTCTAAAACAGAAATATCGACTGCGTCCATATCCTGTAACATTCGCTCTACTACCTAACATGAAAACATTCTTAATTTGTACTGTCCACCAGACATCATTAGGATGATCTAACCGCGAAGAACGAGATCGGCAGGGCACGTAGAACGCATTACATAAAGCATTTGAAACTGATAATACAAGGGAAATAGAAAAAAAATTATGAGTTCTTCACATAGATGGGAGGACAGTATTAAAACGTATCTCAAATAAAATATTAATATGTGGATTGGATTACTCTGGCTCAGAATTTGCTCAATGGCAAGTTATGGTAAACATGGTGGTAGAGTCGTTTCCATAAAAGACGGTGAATTGACTGGATGAACGATTGTGACCTCAAGAAGGGCTTAGCTCCATGGAAATTATTGTTTTTCCAACACTGAACAGAAACTTAATGGATTTTCCCTGTACTGTGCGAAACAAAAAAAGTAACTGCTACACGGTAAACTGTGCTGCACAAAAATATTGACCCTTGACGCAAACAGCAAGGGAACATAGGCTATTAGACACATACGACCACAAGTTGAAAAACTTCTGAACCACATCCGTGTTACATGTCCCGCCCATCACACTGTATTCGATTTAATCACCACAATAATATTACACTTGTTCATTCTAGTCGTTTGCCATAAGCGATTAATCCTACACAAAACCAACAAGCTGGAGGGCCACCCCTTGTCTGCCATCCGCGACTGTTTATTAATTAAAATTCCAGTATTAAATATCAAGTAGAAACCAATTACTCCACATTTTAATATGTGACTATATTCAGTCTCTTCTCTTTATTAAAACCGTAAAAAAATTTAATTAAAATGTAATTTCGCAGAGGCAGGACAAGTGGATGCATTTTAAGGTTTGCGACGTCATCTTCAGATGATAAATGTGTTAGCAGAGAACCAGAGCATTTCTGTTTCATGAAGATTCACACGGCTATAAAATGATGGGAATGTTCCTTTATGTATTTTTTGTCAACATTGCGTCCTGTATCTCTGATACAGCTGCAATCCACTGGCTTTGTTAACGTAATTATCTGTCTGTACACCCCGCAGATTCCCGGGGACCAAATTCCACTTTTTTGTCCCCACATTCTCTTCCACAGATTAATACAGTATTTCTCTAGCGTTTTCATGAGTCGACATATTAAAATACAGCCCCATATCTTACGGCATAGAAAATCATTTCCCAAACGTCACGGCTGACTGGTTAGCAACCCTATTTTGTGCTCGACGTGTACCGGCTTCAAACCCCTGCCCGGAAACATAACATCCTTTCTCGCGGTTTTCCTCAGTCCTCCTAGGAAGCTGCCGGTATAATTCCATAAATTCAACCGCTATTTCCAATATGAAGGAGGATAATACAGGGTGATTCAAAAGTTCCTGTGCAAAGTGGAAAGTGATTCAAAAGACCCGGTGCTCACACATACACGCATGCCTCAGGCAGCGCATGTGACCTGTGGGTCACGTGGCCTACGTGACCTTAACCACTACCTTCCTTCAACCGACCGTTCACATGTGTTCTCACAGTTGCAATGGGCTTTTTTGAATCACTCTGTATAAATCAATAGCATAATCGCTGACGGGATTGCCTCGAGGTATCATAAAGTTTTATAAATTCACTGACCAGAATGATGACATGCAGTCTGTTGTTTAGAACCCCGCAGACATTTGACCTCTGCAAGTGGTGACTAATGCAGTTCCCATCCAGTGTGCACTGCCTCGTGTAAGAGTAACTGTGAAATCATGGCCAGAGACCTCTGTCTACAGATGCGTGCTTATTGGATGGGCAGTGAGTGTCTGTAAGCACGATTTTTTCCCCGATACTACTGAACGAATTTTGATTAAATTCGGTGTTAGAGTCTATATTGTAACCTGTGGCAATAACTTAATTTTATATCGTATCGAAGTAATACAAATTATTTAAATTCATAATTTTATTTTCCACATATGCTCCATCTTATATATATATATCTGGTACATAACGCGAAAATTATATCTCCTGAAATCTTGAAGGCTTTAGTTTGAAAGATGTATATTTTGTTCAAGGATAAATAACATTTGAGAGTAGTCAGAGGGTGACATTTGTAATACGATTAAATTTAAAACAGTGACTTTTTATCAGCAATAATAATTTATATATCTAATACGTGAATACAGATGTCAATAAGATATCCAAATCGCAAGGAACTGTGCCCATGAGTTTCAATAACGTATTACTCGAACACACAGGGTCCCCTCCATGTTACAAATTTTAATGTTCCTTTTCTAAGACAAAGAAACTGAGATGACTGAAGAAGACGAGAAAAACAACAGAAAAGTAAACATGAATTAAGAAATATATAAATGAGAAGAAAAGAAAAGAAAAGCGAAGAATATGAATGCAGGAAATTTTAAACAATTTCCACACCTTTACTTTGCACCTAAACATCATTCCTTGATTTATTCCAAAAAGGGCCAGATCTTAACTGGAAGATCCATGCAGAGAATTCGTATTTCTTCTAAGAAAAGATAAAGAAACCCGCTGATGCGATAATAGAGGATGGCTTTCACCATAACTTTGAGGAGCATACGAAAAGAAACAGAGATTCACAGAAGCAGGTACATCCAGACGATTTACAGCCAGCCGTAATTAAACGTCAGGAGGGAAATTCAGCGCCATAAATCCTTGGTGAATCGAGATTAAAACGCGAGAAATTAATCTTGAAACTTCCTTTAAATATTTGCCTCTCTCAGCTCGTTAACTGCGGCTACCGGAGAATCATGTAAGTGGAAACTCAAAACCACCCCGTCTAAAAGCCCCTTTTAAGCAGCGGTGCAATGCGCATCTATTTTGGGGTGATATTAAATTTGTTATCCATAGAAACGCAACAAACAATCGGGAGATAAGACTAATGATTTCTTAAGATAACTGTGCTTGGATAAAGCCACGCTAGGTTCATTAGAATATGTCATTCTCTTTTCCCGCTGTTCAATAACTTTCTAATATACGGCATGTCTTTAGTATTTGGGTTATGCAGATTTTACGAAATTTTAATTTCTGGTAATGATGGTTTGTCACAGTGGACAATGCCCAGTATAATTTCGGTGCAATAAATTTACTGTTAAGAACAAAAATAATTAATTTATTTAAAGATAGATCATTAATTAAGTAAATGGTTCAGATTTAGACCTATACGTTAACAATTAACATTAAGACACAACGGGAAGAAATTATTAAAATATTCTTGCTCAAAAGTACGAAATTAACCGATAGCAAATATTATTACAAAGTAGGCTTTTCTGAGCATGGTGTCGCAGTTCTAAAATCAGAAACAATGAATTTTTCGAACGTATCTTTTGTCGAAGGAAAATTCCTTACCATAAAATTAATTAGTCGTTTTGTTGGTTAACAATCTTGCACGTGCCTTCAACCCTAAACTTTGGGGCATTAATAAATCGTGTGTTATTTTTAGGTTGTAATTTTCAGGACAGAAAGGCTTCTACCCTGTCAAATAAGTCAACAGATTCCTCCTCTTTTCAAACCACCAGAACACAATATAAACCGCAAATATCAACACTTCTTTTCCACATTTTCCTTCAGGCACGAAGATGAGACTAGTTTTCAGACTTCCCCCTCAGGAATTGAGACATATGCTGCCATCCAGTATAAATGCTGTTCCCCAACCAAGCGACCGTATTGTGCTCAAAGATGCGTTATAACAGCAGGAACAAAACATCAATTCTAACAAAGCTCATCGAGTCGAAAACCGAACTAAGACCAGAAAACATATCTTAATCTGTTGCTGAAGGAATAATGTACCAAAGATTATAATGAAATATCATCAAAATAAAGGAGATACTTTAATAAATGACATTGCATGAGACGTGAAGAGGAATTTAACGTCAACATTTTCAAGAATTAATTATCGGGTAAACAAATGAATAAACGAAAGGAGTTTGTTTCGGCTCACCGTTCACTCCACGTAAGTTTCTTCCTGAAAAAAAAAACCCCACTAACCTCAAAGGTATTACTGAAGAACAACCTAGTCTGTTGCCATGGCAACCTGTAGAGTGTTCCATATAAATATCAATATCCGAGTACGGCTAGAATCAAGTGTAAAAGAACTTGTGAACAGGAGCTCCGGCAGGAGAAGGCGCATCTCACGTGACAATTGAAAAACTAAGTCAGCCCAAATAGAACGTCGAGAGACCCGAGTCCATTCACTGCCATAATGAAATGGGTCTTTAAGCAAGAGATGAAATCGACGGAGTGCCCGAATAAAATATTAATAATGCAGCAACGAAGACTTAACAGAAATACCTCAAACGGAATTAAGATAGTGAAATTTCGTCATATTGTGAATATTATAACAATTATTTATTTTAATCCGTCTTATCACAACATTTAAAATTTCTTATAATTAAGATAATAAAATATCATTCATGTTCCATATCGATTGATCGATTTACATTTCGGAACATTTACACAACATGTTTCGGTTTTTATAAAACCATCATCGGTGTAAAATATATCTAAGAACTTAAAACTCAATTACGATTTCTGTAGTTTTTTTTGGTGATGTTTCATTACGTTTGTTTTTCCATTTTTGGGCGAAGGAATTGTTTTTCTTAAATGTTATTAGATGTACATATCGGCCTGTAAGTAAATGATTGAAAGAAACACTAAAAG
>NW_019059696.1:104354-132925 GCF_000696155.1 Zootermopsis nevadensis | reverse complement strand
GTCATCAGGGCGATGATCGCCCTGATGACGGAGGCAGTATGACCTCTGAAACGTTGTTAACATCGACCAGACTACACAGCGCAATAACCCAGAAGACGGATATCTTCGTATCTGAGATTCATGTATGCGTGTCGCGAAAGCTTTGTCTCGAAATTGGAATCAATCTATTCTTGTTTCATTTTGAGACGTCACTGGACCACACATCAGACGTGAATCGAACGTGCACTTCCAGAGAGAGAGAGAGAGAAAAAAAATTCCCAAATGTTTTCGACTGTTAAGACAAAACTACGCGCCACGAAATTCAACAGGAATGCTAAAATTCTCAACTTTATAGGGCAATGAATACATTAGCAATGAAAAAACTGCAAAGTGCATCGGTGGTATTAAAACCCGAAAGAAAGTGATGTGCCCATAAGACGCTTTTGCTCCCTTCGTCTTATTCCTATAAGAACGCGCATTATAATCTCCACGAGACGTAAATACGAACATCTGAATAAACAGAGAAATTCTCCGGTGATGAGTTTGATGCTAAGCCGCGCAGTTAAAATGCCACAGTTTCTCTATCCCGACATTCAAGATGGCTGTCATTTGCATTTCTACAACCTCGTATTGGGTTATATAGAACTGAGGCCATTGTTCAAAAATGAAATACGTAGTGAAACGGCGAGAAACCTAAAGGTGTTTTTATTTAGTGTTCTGTCTGACGACAGGTCCATATGAACAGGATCCTTCCATCCTTTTCTCGGACTGGGACCTGTTCATATACGTTCTTGGCAGATGATCCAGAAGTGGTTTGCCATTCCCTTCTTCTGTGTGTGAATGGAGTAAGTGTTGGGATGCCACGGAGAAACCGGGGAAGAAGCCCCCGGAGGAAAACTCCGGGTTGCCTAGACCACGGCCTGGCCCAACACAAGTTATAAATTCGGGCACCACCGGGAATCGAACCCGAGACCCCAGGATTACAAGGCCAGCGTTCTAACCGCTAGACCACCTCATCTTATTATTAGTTAGTGTTCTGTCTGACGACAGGTCCATATGAACAGGATCCTTCCATCCTTGTCCCGGACTGGGACCTGTTCATATACGTCCTTGGCAGATGATCCAGAAGTGGTTACCATTGCCTTCTTCTGTGTGTGAATAGAGTAATTGTTGGGATCATGACCTTTTTCTATTGACGAGGTGACTTTTTAAAATTAACACACACACACCCCCCCCCACCGATCACCATTACGACGATCTTCTGCAGACGTTGATAATTTAAACAACATTTAAAAATGAATTTCTTTTCTCAAACAAAACATAACACGTCTCCATGATAACGATCAGCTGGTTAACGCTGTTTCAGGAAATAATCGTTATTTATTATGAGAATGATACGAAACCCATTGAAAACCACTTCGTGGGTAAAATGCAGTGTCTCAGAATGTTAAGCAGGCGGAAGATGTCAGAATCCACTGCGCTACAGAAGACAAGACGACAGCGATGCGATGTACGTAAGACACGCCACACACAGACAAAAGATTTGCGTCGTAATTGTGACGCGTTAACGCGACGATCAACAGTCGATAGAGCAGAAATTCCGTCCCTCTCCCAATCTTGTTGCAATGACGCCAGACGAGTCGTCTTTGTTATTGTCAGTTCCGCCCTCTGCTTGCTGTTTCGAAGGCAATTCGTGCTCAATCAAACACACCCTCACACAGTTACAGATTACATTTACAGTGTTCAATGTTAAACTTTTTCCTTTTTAGTTTACTATAACAAATGCGTGTTAATACAACTATCACACGCCATAAGCTGCTGCCTGTTACTATACGTATTCTTCTTCTTGATCGAGCAAGTTGTTGTAGAAATAAGATTTTAAAATTATATTTAAAAAGTATCAGTCCGTACCCGGGTAAAATCACTGGTTATCCTGATCACACACGTGATGATCTGTCCAAGTTCACCTAGTGACCTTACGCTGAAATAGGCCACGACCTCATTCCAGATCATTATAATGACTCTCAATTTATTGTCCTGTTGTCATATTCCCCACCTCATTGAATAATAGAAAATCTAAGCTAAGATTATTAAAATATATTTTGTGCTATTCAATTTTTGTAAGTTTTCTTTTCTGGTTTCTTATTGTTTGTTTTCACTTAGTATTAATATTTTATCTTATACATCATCTATGTATTGTACCATAGTTATTGAACGCTGTTTTTGTGCCTGACTGTAATTGGCCTCGTTTGGCTGTTGACATGCACACTAATAAATTAATTGAATTACAAAGATTATAGACGTATAGTAGCATTGTAAGTTATGTCAATATTGTTTAATTAGTTATTGTTAATCTGTGAGGGAACTGAGAAGCTGAGATTTGAGGGGGGGGGGGGGGGGGGGAGTGTGAAGACGATAAACATTTCGTAGAAGAAGGAAGTAAGTCACAAAAGTCTATTAGATTCAATTCGGTATGTATGAAATTGCAAACACAGAAACTCAGTCAACACATTCAACCTTACATAAGTCTCCTCGTCCGTTTTATGTATTACGAATTGGCATTTCATCCTGTGACCTATGTCATTAGCTCCTCTAGCATCAGAGAGTTTTGTCAAACCAATCAATTTCAGGATTCTATTAAAAAGAAGTCTAATAACGCTGAATATTTCGAGTCTCCGTGTGATTTGCGTAAAACCCGAAGGCTGTTATAATGAATATAAAAATATGTCGGTAATTTTTATTTAATGGTTCTTTAGAAGACACGTGACATTTTCAATAGGAAAACCTGGAGTTGTAATTTTCCACTGGGAGTCTGCGTTAAAGCCATATGTAAACTGGAAGATGGGATAATTGAGCCAGTTGTAATATGAGCGGTATTGAAGACAAATAAAGTGTGCTCTTGTTCAGTTCATATGACGCAAAGCGCGATCATCTTCCGCCAGAATTACTGTACAACAGATAAAAGAATTTTTATTGGATATTATACTGGGAAGTTTTGTGAAAAACATTATCAAACCATTTAAAACGGACAATTTTTAAGACAGTTTTATGTAAAAACATAAATACTTTTCAGAACCTGTCTCAAATACGAAAAAAAAAAAGTGGTATAAAGCGATCTTGTTAGCTTCAACAAACATTTATTACATTACAATTAGTTCAAATTGAGCAACATGATCAAAGATGACGTCACGTTCACTTCGGATCAATTTTCATCCTCCATTTTAATAATATCTTACTTTCACCCTCAACGATATCATCAAGATAAATAATCCGAAATACATCGGTAAACACGCTGAATAAAATACTTCCTGTCAAACTCAAATAAGCTGAAAACATGCGATCGATCCATCGATCGATCGATTAATCGATCAATGGATAAATCAATCTATGCCCCCTCCGACGGTCCTCTCATTCGATCTATCCTTCCATTCAATGAACAAATCAATTAACCTATTCAGTCAAACATCAATTCATACGCCTATCCATCGGCCCATTCATTAACCCATAATAAATCGATCAATTGAACATCAGTGCATGCGTGCATGCAGCGCCCTAGTTCACAGTGTAACGTAACCAACCCACACAGAAGAGGTTGTCCCTCCCAAACACGCGACATCACCCCCTCCCCCCGCACAGGGTGTTCGTTGTTTACATTTAATTGAGGAAAATGCCAAAGCCTATTGAACATCCATCAGCAAAATATTAGGGTGACGGGGAAGGGGAGGGGAGGGGAGGGCACACTGCGCGCGGGACGGAGTGGGGGGTTTGGCAGTATTGATTACAGCACGTGGAGCAGCGACCGGGCACTCCGCAATTACTGGGAATTAAGACAGGTCTCTACGTAAAATGAACGCGAAATGGGGAGATATCTGTCAGTCTACCTGCCCGCCGTTCACCTGCCGAAATTCTGAACAGATTTCAATGACACCGCCCTGAAGATGGAAGCAGCAAGGATCTCTGAAACGCCGGTCAGTGTCTACCGGGCTTGACGGTGCAAAATCACGGAAGACAGCCGTGAGAAGCTCAGATAAATATTTCTTCTTAACTCATGGTATGTAAGTTATCAATTCTACCGCTTGTCGTGTTTTTGTTTCCCCCCCCCCACCCTCCGGTAATTTCGTGTTATGTTATAGCTTTTTACCGCTGAGCTATGCCTGCAGATGAGAGTTAAAATACTGGCCCGTGGAAAAAAAAAATACTCCCGCTTGTTCGGAGTAAAAACGAAATGAGCGTTTTTTAGAACAAAATATGAGACATTCAGAAAGTAGAGCAACGTCCCAATGACGCCACATTTTTCTCTTCCAATTTCGTTGTGATGTGACAGTATCATGACGACCCCAGCTTCCTGCTCCATTGCTCGTGACCTCAATAACATCTCGCATAACGACCTGCGAAACAGAACAATGATTCGTACAGTTGCCATGTTGGTACTTTTACCGACATTTTTATTTCATACGAAGACTAAGGACCACGCCATGAATGTTAGAACGTGCGCGGGGTTAAGACTCTTTGTGTCCTGCACAGATGAACGGAATCTGAATGTAAAACTGCCCCTACTGCAATGAAGACGTATGGGGAGTGGTCGAGAGGACGCTGAACAGACCAACACCACTTCCGTCCCAGGTTCAGGTGAGCGGCTTGTCTTCGGTTTCCAAGGCGTGGGTTAAGGCTCGGCAGTTTTGGGCGTTGTCATACGAGATTCTTTTGTTCATGGCCATTTCCTCTTCAGGCTTTTCGTTCTCTTGAGCCGTCCTGTCGTAGGGTTTTTTTAGTGTTCTGTCTGACGACAGGTCCATATGAACAGGGTCCTTCCATCCTTTTCTCGGACTGGGACCTTTTCATATACGTTCTTGGCAGATGATCCAGCAGTGGTTTGCCATTGCCTTCTTCTGTGTGTGAATGGAGTAATTTTTGGGATGCCACGGAGAAACCGGGGAAGCCTCCGTGTTGCCTAGACCACGGCCTTGCCCAACGCAAGTTATAAATTCGGGCACCGCCGGGAATCGAACCCGAGACCCCAGGATTACAAGGCCAGCGTTCTAACCGCTAGACCACCTCATCTTATTATTATTTAGTGTTCTGTCTGACGACAGGTCCATATGAACAGGATCCTTCCATCCTTTTCTCGGACTGGGACCTGTTCATATACGTTCTTGGTAGATGATCCAGAAGTGGTTTGCCATTGCCTTCTTCTGTGTGTGAATGGAGTAATTGTTGGGATGCCACGGAGTGAGTAGCGGATTGGCCAGCTTCACTACACAGGAGCCTCACCATCCCAAATAAAAGATTCCACGGTATTTCTCTACTGGGGAACACGTGAGCTCGAGACAATTAGCATGGAAAATAACAAAATGCGAGTAACATAGGCACTTAAGCAAAGAACTATAATTAGGGTAATTTTTAAAATTCTACACGTAATTTTGCTCTGTTGCTTAAATGTAAAGTCCAACACTCTGATGCCGAAGGTCATCCAAATACAATTTAAGAATTACACAGATGCACAGTCATACATGCGTGCGTGCAAAATTATATTCCATGGATTCCGAATTAAGTGAGATGACAATACGCTGCATGGGTAAAATTCTGAGTTACAGGTGGTACTTGTCAGTCATAATTGTGATATAAAACGTTTAAATCCCTGGCCGGTAACTACCACACTGGGTTTCACGGAAGTCGGTCGATATGTGTTCTACATAAGCTTTTCGGTTGGAATGAAAACATGGTCTACACCACACCATAAACACATTTCTCCCCTTTGTAAACCAATAACTTCTTTTTACATTGCCTTTAACCCTTTATGTTAGGGGCGGAATTTTTAAAATCTGCTCTGAAAAGTTTTCTGCTTAACAAAGTTAATGAAAGCATTCCCGTCTGTCTTTCCTTTCTTAATTA
Source organism: Zootermopsis nevadensis (assembly GCF_000696155.1). Next base: position 127,054 of record NW_019059696.1, on the reverse strand, counting down.
AAATGGTTTGTGGCGATTCATCAACGGTAGTCATTTCAAAATTACCACGGTTACTGCAAACAAATAATCCTGTTAAATAAAGCTTTCCGTAGAAAGGGGTTAACGTACGGGTTTAAATTGGTGTGCCTACATAAACCCACAACATTTGTCTCAGTATGCATTCTGCAAGCACAGAACTACATTGTGCGGTGTATTTAGGGTTGGAACAGTGATGAAACATGCATTAATTAGCAATGAGTAACTTGTGGTAAGCAGTTAAAAGCAGTGTTCACTCAGAAACTGTGTGACATTTAATTTGTTAATAATTTAACAGTAACGAAATCGACATGAGTGCTACACAGTCCTAAGTGACGGTAGTCAAATTCTACCCACTGCGATGTGCTATAAGGGTTGCTGCCTGTTGTTCTAATGAAACAACACGCCATGAAATATTTTCTAACAAAATAATAATTCTCAGTTTTCGTGTACTTATATTTGTAAAAATCTTGATGATGGTCCCATCGAGCCGAAGCATGTCGCTCTAAAATTATTATAACCTTGTGTCACGGCTATCAATAAACTGATTGACGTTGTGACACGAATAGACACAGGCTCGTGTGAAAACGGTAATGAACATTCAGACTCCACAATAGACAGGAAATTTTTGTCGTCTGAGTTCTTTTGTGCTGTGATATAATATAGATGTTTCGGAGGAAAATATCGCCTCCATCTTCAGGGTGACAATACGTTCCCCTAAAAAGCTGGTAACCACCTACAAACTCACATCACCCAGTACGATCATAATCGAAGTCTTTACCGCCGTGAGAACCTATGCAAAACGACTCAATCCGAATGGGAGTGGCTGACGGGTTTGTAATTCATCACAAACAAAGCCGCCAGTCGGAACTATTTCTCCTGGAACTCCATCCTCCTGCAAGACCACTTCATGTCTGCGCCACAGCATGAATAGTCTGAGGGGCTGGAGCATACCAGAACTCAGAACTTTTGAACGCAGTCTGTAGGAGAAATCTTGTTAAATTCTTCCCTTCGACCAAGCACGACACTCGACCCCAAGCTCCCAGCCATCGCGTCTGTCTCTTTATCTTCCCTTCTTTCTCCCTCCAAGCAGATGGACCGATCCAGACTCCGTTCTTATTAACTACTGCAAGGCGTCGCGACGGTCAGAAAAGAACGCCTGTGTTTCTGACAACTTTGGACACGGCTACAATTTCACCTCTATCCCCGACACTTTCATATGTTACCATCGGAGGAAAAAAATACCCGTTGAAATTCAACGGGTAATTTCCTTCTTGTCTTCATCTCTTGCACAGTTCATCTTTTGTTTTGTGTCTTTACTGATCATTAGTTGTTGGAACATATATTTCGTATGGTTATCGTGCGACGTTATAAAACGAAGAAAATATATCGACAAAACAAATCTATTATTGTCAAATTCTCGCACTTTAAAAAAAATCGAAAAATACGAAAAAATATTTTCTTTTAAAGCAACAAATAATTTGTAATTAAGCTATATGACCCTAGGTAAAATTCACCTCAAAATTTAGGTTTCGTACAAATCCTTTATATAATTATTAAAATGTCTAAATATAATGAAAGACCTACGAAAAGTCTAAATGGATTTATAAATAGAATTTTATTACCAAAAAGCCGTCCACTTTCGTCACTATTCTGTCACTGGATAAATTCAACAAGCCAACATGATCAGCCAATCAAACTAATATGAGTGCATATGCTGTTTGCTGATTGGTCAATACAATCGCTTACAACAAACAAACTAAAAGGTTGTATTAATTACATCCGAAATTCTATCACATTTTTTTAAATAAATAAACTTCCCATGCAGTTCACACGGACACTAAAATGTGACTGGCTAATGACTGGTAATACACTGTAATCCGCGGAATTTAAAAACAATTGAAATGCAAACTAACCTCTTCAGTTTTACAGCTATGTAAGGCATTTGTTCAGTCGGCAATTGTTTTCGATATATTCAGCATGCGAACGTACATTTTGCACATAACACACTGATCGCTGATTTTTTTATATATATATATATATATATATTTGGGTTAAATATTTTCAAACCAATTTCGTACGTGAAAATCTGGCATCTAGAAAATGTTAAAGTATAGTAATCCGCTCTCCCATAGAAGACAAAATATACAAATAAAATTATCGATGATAATGAATGTAAAATATTCTCGATAAACGTAACAAAGTAAATGAAAGTGGTACGACCATAGTACAGACAACAAATAAATTTCACAGAATAAGTCCAAGAGGGCATTACGTAATCAAAAAAGAGGATAATTTAATCATTAAAACAGGAATATTCGACCCAACACTGCACTGTTCTATGAACGGAAGGAGACATTTTTAATTCAACGAATCACACATTTATTCTAGCGTCTCAAAAGTGGCTTGTTGAACCTGACATGTGTACATGGTCCACCGAAATAATGCCTTTTTCCACAGTTTGATATTTATTTATCTAATACGTGTTTATTTAACAACGCTGTCTGTGCTGAGTCCATATAGCGTCGGATGGCACGATAAACAACGACTTAACAGAATATGGAAAGAATCGGTCGTGGCCTATTTTGAGGTATACTCCCGGAATTTGCTCCAACAAAGCGTTATAGAGGCACTTTTCGTAAGAGACTCAGTGACCAATTGATGAATAAATATATGAATGAAAGCGTCAGAGGTTGAGTGAATGATCGGTGGGAGAGACTGTATGTTGATGAGACTATTTTCAAACACGTCCGAACTAACAGGGCGTCTGCAACCTCTAACGCCACTTTTCCTGTGCCAGACGACGCCATTTGTTTATACGGCGTCGAACGTCAGGGATTAAAGACGCCCCACACACTCGCGCCCGGAGATGCTGCCCGCAGCACATCCCTGTGTTTAGAGCAGTTACGACCTTACACATGCGTCGGTGAAGGGACTGTCGATTTCACTCGACACCCTGGACGCGGTGGACGCCGTGACCACGTCGCTTAACCAATGATAAGTCACAGCGTAGCTGCTGTTCATTTTGTATCGGTGGTCTAGCGGTTAGAATGCTGGCCTTGTAATCCTGGGGTCTCGGGTTCGATTCCCGGCGGTGGCCGAATTTATAACTTGTGGTGGGCAAGGCCGTGGTCTAGGCAGCCCGGAGTTTTCCTCCGTGGCATCCCACCAATTACTCCATTCACACACAGAAGAAGGCAATGGCAACCCACTTCTGGATCATCTGCCAAGAACGTATATGAACAGGTCCCAGTCCGAGAAAAGGATGGAAGGATCCTGTTCATATGGACCTGTCGTCAGACAGAACACTAAAATATGTATGTATATATATACTGAGAAGCCGTAAATTAATATCTGCATATTTAATTATTTTCTGAGCACAATTTCCACCAACACAGATCCTGATTGCTGAAATATTCTGCAGTTCTTAGCGACACACGTGTCCTCAATTTTTAGTAAATAACAAATATTGTTCTTTTTTGAATTTTGGTGCCGTGTTGACCCATAGATAGACGCCATATTGGCTCAGATGTTTCCTCCTCATTCCTCGTCTCTGATTGCCACACTCCCTCAGTATTCCCTTCCAAAATTACACGGTTAATTTTTATATAAAATATTTAAAATGAGCTAATGATTAGCGAGACGCAGATTTTGTAACTTAAAGCCAGACACGAAGAGTGCATACAATCTTGGGCATCTTGTTCTGTGTAATAAAATTTCATTAATTTAAGTAATTAAATTCCCTGCTAATTGAAGAGCTGTGCTCTCAGAACAGAAATAGCGAGGGAGTCGAACAGAAGATACGAATCTGATTCGATAATGCCATTTCAGTTGTGAAGTGACGCGAAAATGACGTAGCAAATAGCCGTGACGTAATAACTCTTCATGTTCAATAACATATCAATACAAATTATTCAAAACTTGCATCAGGAAATTTTCCAGTTGATTTCAATTGAATTTACAGTAAATAAAGTTTGATAAAAACATATGGGTTATTTTCACAAAACAAATTCGTGTCCGTGCGCATTTTTCATCGCCAAAATTACTGAATCTAATTCTGTTACATTTGGTATAGGCAGTATGATCTAAAATCCGCAGGTAAAATTGTATTTGGTTCTTAGGTGGCAGGATAATATTAAAATAAATCTTAAATAATGTCAGAGTATCTTAAATCAGACCACGGCCACTTCCTTCCATATACTCTCCAATTCATTAATCGTTCTATCATCTGACGCCGTATGGTTTATGCTACTGGTAGCGTCGTTAAACGATTCACAGATAAATACATTTAACAAAATGCACGGAAATTAAGTTATAATGCACAGAATGAACAAAAAAAACCTTACTGGATTAATGTAAAACTATTTCACTTGCAGAAGAAGTTTCTTTGACATTAAAATTCTAAAACAGAGCAAATAAATATTTTGTTTCCTTGTCTGTTTCAATTAATTGAAGAAAATCTCTGCTGAAACTTTAAGAATGTAAAGATTTCAAACACAGAACGCAGAGAGGAGAGTTAAGAAACACAGATAACAACCCAGCAACAAACATACCAACTCAGTGATCTTCATAACAACTTCCTCCAATACACAGAGAAACTGACTTTCCTCATATTCTGTGTTTTCTTCATAATGTACAGATATACAGGGTTGAAGGCATTTCTTTTAAAGACAGTGATATCATATATAGAGGGCGCAGCCTAAGGGCTTAAACGTTTGTGAGGGACCCCCCCCCCCCAAATATAAAATACAAACTAATGCAGACAGTACATCCCCCTAGAAACTTCGAAAAAATTCAGTACAAAGTGAGAATACGAAAATGTGAATTACTTTATTAAACACATTTTACACACAACCGTGATGACTGAGACAGCAAGTATCTCTGAAACGTCGGTGTAATTATACCAGATTACACAGCAAAGCAAAAAAAATAGTTTACGACTCTTATACAATGCATCTGTTGTATGGTTGGCTTTGAAACAACCATTATGCACCTGCAAAAACCCACGTCAAGAGTCTAGGGATGTGGATAAATAGGAAAAGGCTCATTTCGGTACGTTTCCACGGTTGCTCTGATTTTGGACGCGAACCAACACTCATAACGTGCTCTGGAGGCTTCACTGTTGATATACTTATTGTCCGCGTCACTTTACCTGGCCTCTGTATTCCTTAATAATGATTTTGGCTCGGCTCGTGACGGCCTGGTTAGACAACGGGACGGCACAGCAAGTATTCGCCCTTAAAACAACATTCAGTATTTGCTATATTGTTGCTCGTTGACACTGATACAGTTCGTACAACAGAGAAACGTTATTTTTAAAAGCAGTGTTGATCAGAGCATGCGCAGAACGTGTCACGCTAACCTAACAGACATCCAGTCCCCTGTCTTTAAGAAGCCACAAGAAATGACGCAAACAGAAACCAGTTTTTAAATTATACGCATTTCCATGGAGACGAATACTTATAGACAGACAGACAGACAGACAAGAGACATGGTTCGCGGAATCTGAGCGTAGTGCCGGCTCGATGTGTGTCAGATGAGCTACCAGCTGAGATAAGGTGTTCAGTCAACAATTCTTTGTGCTCATTTTACAAAGCTTCTGATCATTTTAACTGGCGGATTAAAGTCGGCCTTTAGTAGCAGACTGTTAGAACCACTTCACTCAAACCTTAAAGGTCTCTACAGTGACCTTACTAATACAGTGTTGGAGCGCTCTGTAAGTGCGAAACAGGATATTCTTTGATTTATCAGCGTTAAACAATGAAAAATAATTAAATTTATGGAGCACGTAACACACGCGGGGAAAATAAAAATATATATACATAGAAGTTTGGTCAGAAAACATGAAGAGACCACTCATATATCGGAGGATAATATTAAAGTGAAACTTGGATAAACTGTGAGGAATTCAAATATCACAGGACACGAAGCAGTGGCGGGCTCCTGTAAACACAGTCATTAATATTCTGCATTCACAAAAGCAAGTCACCCCTTACTGTCTTAATATAAAGATTCAGTCCTCTGGAGTTGGTTATTTGAAATCGCATTCAATACAAAATTAATTTAATATAAGATTAAAACAGCATTAAGTTAATATTAGGAAAATTATAAAATTACGAGTATCGGGTGTTCTCAAATGAAAAAAATATTTCCTTGGAGACATGAACCAAATTTTTGTGCGCCATTTAGGTCAGTATCAAACAACCTTAATTTACACGTCTGTTTGAACAGCATAATATAATCTGCGTGTGAATCACATGTGGAATCTGTTCACGACATTGAATCATAGTTATATTGTTGCAAAATATAGGCGGGTTTGATTAGAGAAGCTGTTTGCATGTAATTAACAACAAAAGTGATGTCATGGCAACCAGAATCCTCCTCGTTTACTAAACAAGCACGTCTAGTTTGCATGTAGTCATGAGCTAGCATATTCACTTACAAAGACAAAGCAATATCGCGTATCTATCATCATCAACGTCTCTTACAAATAATTACATTATTTAAGAGTTTTCTCACATAACTAGAGAAACCATTTTATTGATATACATTAGAATTTTTACAATTGTCAAGTTCAGATGTTAGGGTCATCGACAACTTTCCTATTGGTGCATTCTGTCAGATAATAATAATAATAATACCGGGTGATCATTTTACGACTGGGCCGACCTAACATCTCGACAATAGCCCGCCACTCTGCAGGAAAACTGTCGGTTCTACAGCGCCCACATACAAATTAAACGAACACACTGTATGTATCACATACTATGAGTGAAATGGTTCACGAAGTAAGGAGTTGAGCTGATTTTAAATCGTAAGATTAATTCTGGGTGTGGGACACAAGAGGAGGGAGAGGTATGATGTATCTATGTGAGGAGGGGCACGAGACTTTTGGAGTGCCCTAAAAATATATATACACACAAATCTAATATTCCATATTAAAATGTGTATACACCTTTTTGGGACAACCTATATATGTTATCTGGGGGGGGGGATACCGAAATCCGTGTAAACTAGTTTGTCCTAGGCAAAACTAGAAAACTCCTGTCGCTATTAGGAGTTTGGTTGAAGTAGATTGAGTGAGGTATAATTTTAAAATGCAGTTCATAACTAAAAGAATGTAAAAGGTATTCATTATAAAGATTAATTGGTTAACAATGTTTAGGAAAATAATCCCTGTTTATTTCAGCGGTCACACAAAACCCATAAACAAATTCTCCGCGAATAAAAACAGTCACTGAACGTTAAAACAGATAGTAGACACGATTACCGCTGTACTTTAAATGGTTAAAACATTGAGTATCACTTCTCGTACAGAGCATCCATTTGAACATACAAGGAAGTGCTGTGATGAATTACCCGCTACAATGGTGTTACGTAAGCGCTCTTGTTCCGTATTTTACGAATTTAAACAGCTGACATAACACAATGCGAAACAAGATATACTCCCTGTGGTACCAGTACAGTCACAACCACGATAATAAAATAAAATGTCATGACTTAAAGACTGTGGTGAATCCACAATTCCTGCCCCAAGTTATCTTTTAAAAAAAATTTCTTAAGCATTGCAACAGAACTCTGAATCACCCTGTATATACGGCGTATCATGACCCCGAAATCAATATGGCGGAAGGACGGTTCATGGCTCAGGTTTTTCTTAAAATAAGTTGGAATGAAAAAGGATTTGATGTTTTCAAGGCGGTGTGGACACAGACGCTGTTCTTATGAGCTACTCGGCCTTATAATCTGGATGCCAGCACCATTCTCCTGAAGATACATGAAAAGGTCATATGTCCCTAAGAAACGTTGGCATCGTTACAGAATACTACACGGCGCAACAAGTCAGAAGATAATCATGTACCTAAATAATTAAGTTGTTTACTTTATTTACAATATTAATAATCTAATATACAAACTTTTCCTCAGTGACTCCTCCCTCCTAAAAAAAAAAAAGAATAAGTGCGACCGGATGTAACTTCAGACATTTTCTGTATCAATTACAGTCTTTAAGCAACGAAACAAATTTGGACATAGATCCTACAAATCATCTCAAAGACAGAATAAGTTTATACGCGACACATATGAGTTAAATACCGTGAAATTATGAAGTTCGTCCGAGAAACCAAAAGTAAAACACGACAAATACAATAAATAACGAAATTCTTATCTGGCTACTTTTCGAAAACAAGTCCTGTCTGTCTTCGAGTTTGCAGCGCCGTGCAGCCTGTTAGAATTTTAATAAAGTTTCGGCGGCCCTTGTCACCTCCGTCATCGGGGCGATGTGGCAGAAAGGACCTCTGAAAATTCTCTGAACATCCATCAGACCACACGCACGCCGCTTCAACCCAGGAGACAGCCATCTTCCTATCTAAACTTCGTGCCATGTTCATTCTTTATTAATAACATTATACGTCCACCGTGAAACTTCGGTTGCAAAAAGCTCTCTTCTCGTCTCTCCTTATCTTATTTTTAGAAATATGTCTTCCACCTCCCCTAGAAATGGGAAGAGAGTAGTAGAGACTTTTTTTTTCTTTTATGAACAAGGAAAAACCCGCACTGAGTTAGTTTCCAGAAGTCTAACTTTTTTTTAGTATCTTCTCCACGTTTTGTAAAAGTCTGCGTCAAAGCTAAACAGAAACGTGGAGTGTGTCAGTAGTAGGCCGCATTACAATGGTAATTAGACGACCCTAGAAACATCAACACACAAGTGCGGTGGCCGTATCGTGCCACAGTCCCCTAGCTCCTCAATCCACACAAAGGGCCCATGCTACTTTGTGAACTTACAACAAAATGTTTCGCTTGTCGTGTTCAGAAGCATCGTTAAACACTCCATGAAAAGCTGCAGTTACGTTAACGAACCTGAGTACTTTCATTGAACCATACGTAGCAGGGAAATGCATGGAAGTTGATACAGTTACTTTTTAATAATATTAACTTCCATCTCACCCCGATTTCTTTACGAATAAAATAAAATGTATTTGACTTGATGTCCGAACGGCGGTGAAGCTATTGATATTGGTCTTCTGGGTTGTAACGCCATGTGGACATCTACGCAGATACCAACGTTTCGGAGGAACAAACTTCATCTTCAGGTCTGAAAATTAAAACATGTCTCTTCTTACGTATCCAGGCGAGCCCCTCGCAAACTGCTTTTCTTGACAGCGCGCCCCGTTCCTTTTTTCCTCACAAATAATAAGAATGTGAGATTTCAGGTTCTCACGGCTACCAGTACCATTCGATACTACATATAAAAGCTATTGATAAATCGAGATTCAACAAACCAGGATTAAATACATCATCGTATTCAAAAAGTAACCCAGTCACCCATCTACCCCACTATCTACCCTTCTCTCCAGCTATTTGTCCAACCAATCCTCCTCTCATCCCATCGATGATCTAATTCGTACAGATCGTTTATACGAAGACCGATTACGACCAGAGAACCACAGACGTAAATACGTCACTGGTTCATAACAGCAGTTATAAGGTTGCAAATGGAAATATTCATCCAGAGTTAAATAAACAGTCGAAGGAACTTCAAAGCGCGTGAGGTGGTGTATCACTCGATAAAACGCTTTGAAAATAATATTAAAAATTAAAGCCAAAACCATTAAAGCCATAACGAAAACCAATATTCGATATCTCTTTTAATCTCATTTGCAAGCCACTTCCATTAACTCCACCACAGAAATCTTTGTAGATCGATATCAAATGCGACAGAAAGCCAGTACCTTCGGGAACACGACGGTTAAGAGCTGCAGTGACTCACTTGTCCGTCCCTCCGTCCATTTATATTGGAAAGGAGCGCAGGAAACCTCCGAACACTTTCTTCACCTTTGCAATGGTTACAACACTGGCCACTATGTTGTGACGCCCGTGATCCCAGTTGAGGAATTTGACACAGATACTTAATGATTTATAGGCTAACAAAATAACGGAAACCATTAACCGAATAACACATATAAATGCTTGTAACTATTGAAAAATATTATTTAACACCCACGTTTTTCATTCTTGCAATTTTTTTTCTCATAAAACCGAAGACTAACCTACCAAAATGCATGACCGAAACATTCCCATCGTCTGTTTACAAGAATATTATGTACAACGCGTTTTTTTTTCTAAATGGCACAAAATTATTTATACTAAAATTATAAATCAGTTCTCCCCCCCCCCCAAAAAAAAAAAATGTACATGTCGTCCATTTTCAAAATTTATCCCCTGGACAGGATGCTGGATTCATCCCACAGCGGAAACTAAGCGACAGTCATGCAATTTAAGCACGTCATTTTACGACCTTATGAAAATACAGGATGTGCCAAGCATCCTTGTTTTAAAATTAAAATAAAATTTACCGACAACAATTACATCAGACTCATTTTCTGACGTTTTAATTCGTGATCTACAAATATCAGCGTGTATATTCACCACTGCTTTCGCTTACCTCACTCGAGAAGACACCCTGTAGACTTCCATTATGAGGTCCATTTCACTTTATAAAATCGCTCACAACACACACTATTTGCACTTTACAACTATATCATTTGACTTCTAGTCAGTACTTCTCTCTTTTTTAAACACATTTGTAATACAAATGTTAATCAAACATTCCATCGCATTGTCGAAGTGCTATATAGTTTTTTACCTTAAAAATCTGTGTTATTTTATATTAGATTTCAAAATACGTGTATATTTATCGTATGTCTTCTTTTATTCCTTTCCAAACTCATCAAACCTTTGATGTAAAATATATTTCAAGATTTGTATAAACAATGTTCTATGTCTGCATACAAATTTACTTAGAATAGCCACAATTTTTTAGATTTTGCATTAGAAGATATATTATTTATTGAACGTGTCTTAAGTATGGAAACTTTTCCATTATGTACCACGTGGTTTGTCAGTTTTTATTTCGCTGACATGGAATATGAGTAGAGAAACAGACTCTTAAGATGTTTGCTAAATATAAAAATGTCTGGTTGTGTTGCATTAGTTTCCTTAAAATAATAAATTTATTTAGCTTTATAAACTAATATAATTGATGTGTCCCCTAGCTCGGCACATTTCCTGAACATCCTGTATGCATGATATTTTCAATATCGCGAGTCTAATTTTTACTTTATAATCAGCAGTAACGATTTAGGATACGATCTAGAGGAAATAAGTTTCTAAAATAATGTCACTCTTCATTCAAACAACAGAAATCATTTATAAAGTGTCAGGATTTACTGGGTTGTATTCCTGTAAACGGTTTCTCTGTAGATAATTAGGCCTGCACATATATTAACAGAATGTTAGGTTACTTTTAAGACTAACTGAGCAAATTAACAGTACTTTACGACATCTAAACCAAAATCAGGTGACAAATGTCAATTACGACGAGCCACGTTTGTAATACATCACTCACAGCGTTCATAATTTCTTTGTAATTTATTTTAAATGCAACTTGTACATTTTACTATGATTTCTGATGGGAAATTCGACTGGTTGTCAGTCTATTTATCCACGTAATCTGTCACAGTACATTTGAACTGTTAAAACAAAGTTTCACTCGACGTTTTACGTAACGCACAGAGACATTTCTATGCCCAATATAAATAGCGACAGAATTTTTGCATTTGAAACGCGAGTGTATATTTTATAACGGCGGGGTTCCTGGCTTTGTTTCCTGATTAAAATCTATGATGAAATAGTCACGCTGTTCAAATGACGTCACTGAATCTGATACATTCAACTAGTGTACATGTAATTTTGTCGTTTGAAAATCTCGTCTTTTCTTGTTTCTATCTTAGCGACAACCTCTTCCATCAACATGCAACTGTTTGTCAATTTGTTAACTTAATAACACTTCTGTTACACTTAGAGACACTTATTTTTAAAATGAGTCGGTTCAGTCACTTCCTTAAACGAATGACACTTTGACAGGGGGCCCAAATTTCGCTACAGTTTTGCCCCCTTTAATATATACCTATCTCGACAGAATTACACTGAGAATTATTTTATACCAAGCAACATTTATTCCTACAAAACATGGCGGTGTAATCACGTTGTTGACTGAATGACGCTGTTGGGGAATTTGTTATTATGACTGGCACTGTATATGTGAGTACAGTCACTTCATTAACAGAACAACACTGAGTCTAGTAATTTTGGTACAGTCACCGATACTTTGCCCTTCAAAGTCCGTCACGACAGCCAAGTTAATGGAGGAAAAAAGTAGTCGGTCGCGTAGCCCGCCTCTTAACGGCACTGGCTTAGTACAGTCACTGGTACTGGATCCAATGATCAGGATCCCGACGTGGTGTGGGCACGCGCATGCGTACTAAACATCAACAAACTCGCGTTCAGGACGAGCAAATACTACAAAGGACAAGTACGTAAGTACAGGTCTTTGATACAGGCCGCTCACAGGCGTCGTTCGTTTCGGAATTGTCATAAAGAACAACTGAGACGAGACACAGACCACTTTGTAATGCGTGTAATCTAAACCAGTCTTAGCAGGAGGCCTGTCAGCCAACACAGACGGGCGGTATTTTAGAAATACGGTGGTCGAGACCAATCTCGCTTTTCAATTACGTCACTAGTTTGCGGGTAAGAGAAAACGCTTATGGTAGTTAACCTGGGTCAGCGAGCTACAAAGTACCGCCACTGGAGAATATTATTTACAGTGACGGGTATCCGAACTTAAAATATATTTCTGTCATCAGATCCTGAGTTCCACAAGAAATCTTAAAAAGCTCCACTGATGGAAATAAGTAAAATTCGATGTATTTTTGGTACTACTCATATCAAACCGATTTAAAAATATATGACCCCCTTAAACACAACACCACTACCCATTAGAAAGAAACCCCCCCCCCCCAAGTTTAAGAGCCGTGGGGGATGTGTGGCGTAGTTAAAAATAACACAGCTCCCATCTTTCCTGTTTTATTCCGACTCATTGGCCATATTCATCACTCACTGAGAACCCAAGAGACGCTTCTATTTTTAGAGTCGCTACAGATGCTGTGTTCCTGTTAACTAATATTTCTTGCCAAAGCACAAAGCTAACAGACCAATTTTGTGGATTTGTAAGCAAGTCATTTCACTGCACGTGTCAGCAGAGTCTGTGTTATATGAGATCGAATTTTTATTTTAATCCCCGCAAATAAACAAATGTACGCATCTGACTAACTAACAAACAGACTTCGACAGCGTTCTTTGTTAGTTTACCAGTGTCACTGAATGTGACATTAGCTTACTGCATATACAAACATTTTAGCGGGACGATAAATATTTATGTGTTATCAATTAATACGTAATGTCAATAATTTAAACATTAAAAGATTAAAATATCATATTATGTTCCCTATCGAGTACTCGATTTACATATGGAACTTACACAACATGTTTCGGCTAAAAGTAGCCATCTTCTGGTGTATTATATATAAACTTTTTACTGAATTGCTTTTTACAATTTTAATGACTTTTAATGATTTTTCTTCTGATGTTTTGTCCTTTATATTGATTCATTATTCGTTGTAGTATCATTTGTTGTGGTATCCCAGGTCGCAAATATGTTAATTTTGTATTGCGTATTGATGTCGAAGTTCGTATATGGACTGTGAAGTAAATGTTTTAATATTAATGAAAATGAATATAGAAAACAAAATAATTAGTTGAAATAAATTATGTAGACTTACCAATTAATCTTTAAATTTTATTGTGAATGACGGTTATTTTAAATATTTATATATTTTAATACTATTCACAATATGACGCATCTACAATACCTTATAAATTTAAACATTGTATACGGCGTGTAACTAAAATGGACTCTATTACCTGAAAAACGTTCTTTAAGAGTCTTTTGTTCTATTATTTCGTCATTCACACGATGTCATATTTAAATATTGAGTGAGAATATTAACGTATTAAAACATTAAATCTCTAAAAAAAATTGTTCAAACAATGGAAACAAATCACTGTTTAATAATATATAAGTAATATTTAAGCACTAAGCCCTTACCGCAAATAAAACACAACACTTCACCATTAAAAGGATCAAATTCCTAAGGCTCTTAACAAAAATAATCAGTGTTTACAACGAGAATGAAACAAAACCGATGAATACAAAACGAAGATTTACTGATTGTTTTAGCAGGTGGAAGAGAGGAAAATAATATTATCAAAACCAATGACGTAGTTTCAGAGATGAAATATTCAAACTAATACAAACGCCCTATTACGCGTTCATTTCACGTATTTCTTATTTCATAAAATTGTCCCCAAAAAAAGGCTCACTAAAACCCCACTGCACACTGAGCTCTATAGCAGTTACGGAAGACTCTGCCATCAGGATGAGATAAAAGACGCGGTGAGGTATAGGAAAGGCATAAAGATCTTTCAAATTGCGGGTGGGATCCGTCAAGTGAATGCAATTTTCTCACCCAGTGACGCGGACTGCTTTCAAATCTCAATGAACTTTAGTATATATATATATATAGTCAGTTCTTCGTAATTCGTCTCAAATCTCACTCAAGATAGCTTTTTCTTCAACCGATATGAGAACGCAGATTTTCTGTTAAAAGTTTAATAAAAGCTGACTGAGCTACAAGACGCTCACCAGGTCTCGCTGACCACTGTTTTCACAATCACAGGAGAATAAATCCGATGATTAGAATACATAAAAATGGTCAATATACGCGGCTACATGTCTTATTTTTTTTTATTTAGTGTTCTGTCTGACGACAGGTCCATATGAACAGGATCCTTCCATCCTTTTCTCGGACTGGGACCTGTTCATATACGTTCTTGGCAGATGATCCAGAAGTGGTTTGCCATTGCCTTCTTCTGTGTGTGAATGGAGTAATTGTTGGGATGCCACGGAGGAAAACTCCGTGTTGCCTAGACCACGGCCTTGCCCAACACAAGTTATAAATTCGGGCACCGCCGGGAATCGAAACCGAGACCCCAGGATTACAAGGCCAGCGTTCTAAAAGATAATTTTCTAAGCATTGAAGTAATGAAAAAGTCACAAAAGGCAAACAATTTGTCTTCTCCTCTCACTAGATACCTTCTCTATTTCTCTTCCTAATTTTTCATAACTATCGTCCCATATCCTCAAGTTTTCCTCATTATTATTCTAATGTGTAATATTTTGCGGTCGGTACATGTGGTTTAAGGTTTAAAATCTGAACTGAAATGGTTGACAGATAGAACCATCTTCCACAAAAGTGCAGTCACGCCACGCCAAATGGAGAACTGCTAAGTAAATCAGCGTTACGCAGGGTCATTTTAATTCAATGAGCCTTCGTACAGAGAGCATTTCCTAAAAAAAAAAAACTTAACGTATTAACTATTTTTCAAAAATATTAGATGTTCAACTTAACAGACAGTAGACTCGATTTTATTAAATAAATACAACCAACAAAATATTTGTAATTATGTGTTCTTAAAATCATATACAGCGAATCTTCTTTCTGAAGAAGGCATCAAGAAATTATTGTTTTTGCCTGATCTATTCTTTATCACACGTTCTATTGTTTTTTTACGAACTGTGGAATTAAGCCAAGAAACTATCCACTACGCATGCGCGTTAACGGAGACAGGTAATCGCCTGAATGTGTTTATTATTTGTCAGATCGTACGTGGCCACGGGGTGATTGATGGGCTCTTGTCCTCATCACCTGTTGCCCCCCGGCTTATAGGCTACACGCAGCTTCATTATTCCAACGACATGGCGTGCGTAGGAAGTCCGTCCTTAAACCTTAATCTGCTAAGAGACCTACAGTTGGGGGGCGTTTGCCTCTGAGGTATGCAACTTCATGGCATAGCTCGTTCCTCATCAACATGTTATTTGCGGTTATGAGACCTGGATGTCCTCCGCCGTCACCAGGAAATTCCACCACATAATCCCATCTTTATTTAATATACTTGCGGTTAATTCAAAGACGGTTCCAAGCACCTCACATCGCACAACATCGATGATACGACGAATAATGAATAATAAATTGGAACGGATATGAAAGGAAGCTGGCATGGCCTGATGTAAGACACTGCTCTGGAATGTTACTAGAGGTGCTGAGGAAAACCACGTAACCCTGAATCAGAATAGCCTGTACCGTGTCGAGACCTTGTGGACAGGGAGCAGGTGTTAAACCATTAGACCGTATTAGTTTCATGTAACGTAAAGTTAATTTAATTTAACACAATTAACGCCTGTAACACGGAAGAGTCTGTCTTGTGTTATGGACTGCATACCCAAAGGAATGCGAGATGTTGGAAGACCAAGAATACGACGGGAAAACTCTCTGTGAAACGAAACAGACCTTCTTTTGCCTTCCTTAAATAATAAAAATCATAATAAAATTATTATTATCTGACAATATGGTAAAGTCTGCATGTATATTAACGGTCTAGCGGTTAGAACGCTGGCCTTGTAATCCTGGGGTCTCGGGTTCGAATTTATAACTTGTGTTGGGCAAGGCCGTGGTCTAGGCAACACGGAGTTTTCCTCCGTGGCATCCCAACAATTACTCCATTCACACACAGAAGAAGGCAATGGCAAACCACTTCTGGATCATCTGCCAAGAACGTATATGAACAGGTCCCAGTCCGAGAAAAGGATGGAAGGATCCTGTTCATATGGACCTGTCGTCAGACAGAACACTAAATAATATAAATTGGATTCAGGTGTGATCAAAATCTTCTTGGAGCCACCTCCTTCATTTCGGAATCTCTTCGCAATACAATTTATGAGAAAGTTGCATTCCGTAAATTAAGTCTGGCTTCGAGGCGTCAAATGGATTGGAAGAACGGGGTGGGGGGGGGGGGGGGGGGTTGATTATCAGTCGCGTTTCTGCAACAACGGCGTATGTACGTAAACCTAGTCAGTAGGCTCTGGGTATTAGTACTTTTATTTTTATCCATATTATCGGATACGAATGTAATAATGTACAGAACTCATAAGACTGATGACAACACGCAATTTCTTGATCGTGTCGTGGAATATTAAACGTCGATATCTCATTAAACTTAAGGTTAGGTTCACTTATACTTTACCTGTACAAATCACAAACAGTTTCAGAAATCGGCTGTACCGATTGTAAGAATTTAGGTTTGTGAATTCTGACAATGACATTTTGCGTTGTCACGCCACACAGCCTTTCGGTCGTTTTCCAACGTTTCGGAGGGATATTCTGCCTCCATCTTCACGGATTAAGCAAGGATGCAACTGCCGGGAATCGAATGATGGTTATCCAGAACGTAGCCAGTCACTTAACTACCCTGAAGCAGTGTTACTTTTATGTATTTTTGACAATTGTAATTATGTTGACTGCGCTGAGGTTAGGATGCAATGATGGCCGTTGTGCTGTTGATGAACCTTCGGTTTTCATGCAGCCAGTCAATAGAGTGAGATGTGCTATTGTTTCACGTCTTGCTATGAGAAATTCTGTATCAGACTGGACAGCCGCCCGTTGGGAATAATTCCCCCTTCCCCCAGCCCACAGATCGACTAGCCGCGTGGTAGATTACACGGGGCTAAGTCCGCAGGCCACCAGACCTTCCAGCGCAGGCGTCAGATTCCTTCTGGCTTCAGGCAGAAAGACTGTTAAATATATTCCGGAAGCATGTAACAGACTAGGGCTTACTTATTCGTGCTTCAACCTAACCTGCACAATCTCTGGAATTTTCAGTGCGTAAACTGAATTCTCGCCTCAGCCCGGAAGATTAACGCAGACCGCACATCGTCTTCATACCAACGCGGGAGATCGAGACACTGTCCCGACAGGTGGCAGCACCGTGAAACTCTTGATGCCGACTCATCGATCGTTGATTTCTCTCAGAGTGTTGAATGAGACAGGCCCTAAATCGGCTACAATCGGGTGAAAAGCTGAAGAAAGGCGGGTAATGGTACATACCATGGCTATTCAGCGGTCTCAACGGAAACGTACGCCTGATTAATCTCTGAAACATAGCGATGCAACGTCTGAATCAGCGGTGAATACGACAATGATTTATGAATTGTAAATAATCTACAGAGTGTGGTAGCCAATTCCAAGCTGATATCCAGGAATTCGCCAGAATGAGATAAGAACTAGGTTATTTAACAACGATGTTTCAACTCCACAGATTATACAACATCGAATGAAATTCTAAGATGATCGTGAATCATGATTAAGCGAGGATTTGGAAAATGGGCAATGGATCCTAATTTGAGACAGTTTCGAAATCCACTTGAACATTTTGTGATATTCAGGACCGATAGGTTATTTAACGACGTTGTTTCAACTCCACAGATTATACAACATCGAATGAAATTCTAAGATGATCGTGAATCATGATTAAGCGAGGATTTGGAAAATGGGCAATGGATCCTAATTTGAGACAGTTTCGAAATCAACTTGAACATTTTGTAATATTCAGGACCGATAGGTTATTTAACGACGTTGTTTAAATTTCAGACATCATTTCAAACGACATACGATCAAAAATATAGACCCAGGCGGCCATAAGCTATGCTAAAAGGTACTACTCCGGATTCCCACTGAAGAGACTGAGAAAAACCACGCATATTCAGTCGGAATAATCAGTAATAAGGTCGGTAATGTTGTTGACCATTTACAAAATTTACAGACTGAGGAACTCGTCGGAAAAATCCGACCCGTACAAAGAAACTTTCCGCCCCGTGTATCTCAGGAACTCACGGGCAAACAGCAAATACAGACCGTGTGCAACAGCCTACCACATGACTGTGTTATCCTACATTAACTAAGCTTCACCGCTAATACCTTGAATATCAGCTTGCCTGATTTGAATTCCCAAGGGCCAATAGTTCGATCTGAGACCGGCTTCCCAGTGCGTACTACTTAGTAACTACTTTACCGATAACATTAATACACTTCTGCGCACTTAGGAGCAGGTTATTCTCTGCGTGCGCGGAATTCTGATATCGTCATATTTTATATCATTTTTAAATGAGGAAATCAGCTAGCAGAGAGCAATCCTCGCTAATCGCGGAGGAGAGAGGTGGTTTTCATTCCTACAGACGCCGAGTTTGATACAACCAAAACCAGCACAAACGGGCCACACAACTACTACGCTATACGTTCATTTCCAAAACATTTTAAAAGCCACTATCTTTTCCCAAATATTTATATCTGGAAATATGTAGATTATAACTTCAGCCCTGAAGATGGCCACTGTATGAGATGTTGGTATCTACCTAAGATTTGACGCGTCACAATCCAGAAATACATCAATACCCTCAACGCCCCATTAAAATAAACGTAATAAAACCACGATCTTATACACACCAAATTTAAACACTCTCTCCTGCCATCTTTTAGTAATGACCACAAACTTTTAAGGTCTGGCACTAGATGGTAACATCAAACACAACATCTACCAGTACATGGACAAGGCAATCGATCGTTGCGACGCCAGCAAGCGGATTCTGCACGAACTACATTATAGTACGTACTCTATGCCACCAGATTGCATGAGAGTGCTCAATGCTTTTTTCATCTATGACAACATCAATACAAAGGTCTTGTGCTCAACTGAAAAGAAACAATGAAGAGGTGGCTTGAACTGTTTCCATTTCACAATTTGTTGTGAGTTGGTTCAGAAGACAACTGCTGTTCCGTAATGGTATTAAATGTTCGTATTTAGGATGAGACGTGGACATTTCCATGCCAGCTACGTCTGGCACTGAATTAGATAGAGCCTTGGGAGACTGTTCACGCCACAACATTCTGCAACTTCGTTTACTGTGAAGCTACGCCTTTGGGGCCCTAAGATGAGGCAGATGGGACCAGTTTGTTTAACACTGCGAAGCTTACACACTACTCTGTTAATATTTTCACCATGGGAACACAGCATAAATACTTTATACACTTGCTTCAACCAACACCATGACGCGAGATAAAAAAAGTTAAAATTCTCATCCAATATACACTTGCTTCAACCAACACCATGATGCGAGATAAAAAAGTTAAAATTCTCATCCAGCCAAGAAATTCCTCTCTCTTCTGAAAACAGAAACTTCATTCACTGCATAATTTCCTAAGCCAGATGAATCCAATCTACACTCTCACACCTTATTTCTGTTATACCTATTTTAATATTGTCTTCCCATCTACGTTTAGTTTCCCAATTTGTTTCAATTCCTTCTATTTTCCGACTAAAATTTTGTAAGAATTTGTCAACACCATCCATCTTTGCCCTGTGATATGCAATCGCCAGTGATTACCGACCGCAGTTCGAGACAAAGTTAGTCTGTGTCTTAGCATCACATAATGAAAATTATTTATAGAATGAAGGACAGCATTATATTGGAACGAATGCAGTGAGTATGTTTTTATGAGACGGAACACGAAACATGTTATCATCAGATTACCATTTGATTCTAACGGCGGCCTATGGCTGTACGTGGCCACCTGATGACTTGCTGAACCACACCATCGCTTTTGAATTAATATCTGTCTTGTCAGCAGCTGCTTCATTCCGCCATTACACGTATCAATGTGACAAATGACCAGTCATCGGGGGTTGTCAGTTACCTGGTCTACCTACAGTCTCATTTTCAGACTGTTAATTAAGATGTATTACTGTATGTTGGTAGCAATTGTACTTCACAGACATGGACTGACGTCGTACACAATTAAGATTAGGTTACATTAACATGTCATTTCACAGTAGGGGTGCAGAGTCCTTGCGAGAACGAGGTCTACATTTAATTTATTTAAGTTTGTTAGAGGTAAATAAATATCTGAAATAAAAAGAATTTTGGCTTCGAATCCTCAGGGAAAGTTTACAGTTGAGATGGTTCTTACGGAAACAGGTTTTGATTGGGTGAGAAGTGGATTGAACTGGCTCGGGATCGTGTCAAATGGCGGGCTATCCTGTCAGCGTTGTTGAACCTCCAGGTTTCAGGAAATGCTTCAAAGGATTTGTTTTCGCTGGCAGTGTCAACCCCCAAGAACAGTGTGAAAGGAGCTGTTATATATATCTTGTTCGTAACATTGAAAAGGTTATAAAATTGACTGCTGCAAATATGATTATCTATGACTAATCTGAACACTTCCGCTATTTGAGTACCTTCATAGAGCGGCAAATATTGGAGAACTATTGCATGAATAGAATTAACAACCACCCCCACTCCTCTCCGTGTTCAAACACTGGAATATTTTCCAGATACAGCTGATGCACAGTGCTGAGGTGTTAATTAAAACCAAAGTGTAACAATAGAGCTTTCATTTTAAACCTTAGTAATTCGGTTCTAACAGCAATGCAATGGCGTTCATAATTCAGCTCAGATAATGGCGCGAACAAAAATCACTACATAAATCGATGTTTGAGTTTGACCACCCAACTGAACCGGCTAAGTTATTCACAGTTGGTACCTCTGCTAATCTCCTGCCCAGTGAATCGCATTGTTTTAACTACTATTGTTTCCCTTTTAATGCGTTCTTTGTTTACAGAAATCAACACAGAATGTAACGATAACTTTCTCTATGACAGATACGACATAATACATTAAACCTTCCCATGCTGTTCTGTAATTTAAGAGACGTTCTTATATTAGTGCATTTTAATGGCAACGCAAGATCTTTATTTAAGTCAAGAATAGTTTCATTTAACTCTTGACAGAAAACGAAACACGTTTCTTTGATTAGTTTCAAACATCAGACACAAAAATCTGTCATTTTAAGAGAAATAACTCGTGATCAGCTCATAAAATGAATATAATTTAATCTGAGCTTTATTAATCCATTAGAGTGTAATCTGTGTGATGCTGCATTGTACCTTCGGTTTGCTACTATAGAGAACCACAAAGGGAAAAGCTCACAACAGCGTAGCCTAGTTGCAAGGGGCTACCGTTCAAGCAGTGCAGGATTAATTTCCTCTGCCCAGGACGTTTTCCAGAGACTTCTTATTGGATGTTGTGGTTCTTCTAGAGTATTTTCTTTGTCAAGTTTCGATCAACTGAAAGCTTCGTCTTCCGCGTGGCTATTGTACATTTCCAACTCGGACGGCACCGATAAAAGTGATAAATATTTTTTTTTTTTTTTTGAAAAACCCAGACATCTCATGTCCGGTTCTCGATGGTCTGCCCCGTTGTTAATACGTGCTGGTTTAATGTTGACACATCGGGCAAAAATTATAGAACGCAAAATGAGGAAGGCGTTCATCCGCTTAGCCCCTTGTTGAAGTTCTCGATGGATTTCTACCGAGTGACAAAGACGATTTCACCGATGATCCGTAATCATCTACACCCGCCCAAAAGGAGGGCGACAGACCTCAACAGCTTGCAATATTACCTTGATTCTCCACTCCTGATTCCGTACTTCGTCAAAATTTACGAGGACTCTGGCAGTCAGAGGCACGAAGAATGACAGAAAAAGAGAGCGAGAATAAAGAAATCAAAGAGGGAAACGGATGACAAGAAATAAAGAGAGAATAAAGTAACAAATATAGAAAGAAATAGAAAGACAGGAACGAATACAATACTAAAGGAAGAGAGGAAAAGAGAGCGAAAGAAAGGGTGAAAGAGAGAAATACAGAAACATGTCCAGAAAGAAGGAAAGAGGAGAGCAGAGGAAGGAATAAAAGACAGAAAAAGTGAGGAATTAATAAAGGAGAAAAGAAATTTAGACGGAAAGAGAGAGCGAGAAGAGACATAATAAGAGAGAAGTAAG
>NW_019059696.1:80370-92402 GCF_000696155.1 Zootermopsis nevadensis | reverse complement strand
AGAATGTCCCTGGTTTAAAATTTGTCTGGCAAAAATAAATTTGTGTTAACGACGAACGATAATTCTGACACAAATCGAGAGTCAAATTACATGTGATAGAAGGCGTACAGATATAAACATGTTTCTCGTAATACAGACACTTATGGGTATCCCTGTAGGCTGTCACGACGAAATGGATGTTCATCGCATATATCAGACGTATGAAAATGTAAACGTCTGATATGGGAGTCGTACTGGGGGGTGAATGAGATCAGGGAGGAAGGGGGAGGAGGTTGTTGTCCTACGGGAATGGTACGCCACTGGCGGAGTCTTGGACAGAATAATGATTCTGGCGGCGCGAGGAGAGAAATGGACCAATTCTGAGGAAACTTCCGACAAGAGGAAAGACAAATAAGGAGGGGTGGGAGGGGAGGAAGTCGTGGGGACACGGAGAAAATGGGAACTCGAGGTAAAGGAAATAAGAGAAGAGAAAAACCAAGAGGGCGGGGAGAAGAAAATAGGGAAACAAAGTAAACAGTGCTGAAAAATAAATCAACGATAACGTAGAATGAAAAAATAGATGAGTAGTAAATGAGAAAAAAGAATAGTAGCTTGAAAGATGTTTACCGACGTTTCAGAGGTCCTTGATGCCTCCGTCATCAGGGACTCATCACCCTGATGACGGAAACCTAACCTAACCTGAAATTACAGAAAGACTGGGAGGCGATTTGATTTGGAAAGGGGACTGTAAAAGAGTGAGGGGTCGGTTTACATTAAGTCGCATTCAATCATTAACACGCAGGAAAAGCGGTTATTAAATTAGACCCTGCCGCAGGCAGGAGACGTCACAGCCATCGAGTTCGACCAATTACCGGTATCAGCAGGTGGCAAATATGACGACTTAATGCACCGCCATCGATTGACTGACCCCTTGTTTACCACCACCCGCACAGCCCTGACATCCACGGGCAGAGAGAGAGAGAGAGAGAGAGAGAGAGAGAGGCGCATGACGAAATTCCTCACAACGTGGTCACATGACACCGGAACCTTGTCAGTTTAACGACCCAATCAATCAATCAATCAAACACAGACCTTGCATGAAAGACTATGTAGAATTTCATTTTAGATATACTCCTAATCGCGATTAAAACGTTGTAATTTATGTCGTAATGACATTAAAGATTGGAAGCTGGCGAAAATGTTTGGGCCTAAAAGGGATGAAGTGTCAGGACGACTTAGATGATTAAATAACAAGAAACAGCATAATTTGTATTCTCCATTTCGTATTATTAAGCAACCCAAATCCTTGAGAATCTAACAGTCGCTCAGCTAGTCAATAAATTTACCGCCTGTCGTATAACTTGAAGGTTCATTACCGTCTGCACAAAAGACCGTCAATGGTTATTAATGTGAGCCAGTTTAATCCATTTCACTACGTTTAACCCTAATTTAACGTCCACCTACACCCAGGTCTTCCAAGTTGTCTCTCTCCTTCAAGCTTCTCGAAACCAAAATATTCTCAGAGCCGCCAAATCAAGTGTGATGAGACGAGAAATGAAAATAACAAACGCATACAAGATTTTACTTGGAATAATTAGAGTAAGATAATATTTGGAAGACATTGGCTTATTTTTAACATAATATTAAAACTGATCTTGTACGAATGAGGTATGAAAATGAGATTTCGAAGATGGTTGTCTTCTGGGTTGTAGTCTGGTAGACGTTTACCGACGTTTCAGAGTTACGTGCAACCTCCGTCAGAGTGATGGTTGGCGCAAGAAGCCATAAGACAGTCATCTTCATACTCCCCACCGTGAGACCTATAAATCTCACTAAGGTGAGGTTTAGAGAGAAGTTTGTCTGTATAATGAAGTGATTAAGCGTAAATTAATAACTTCCTTCGTACGTATGTACAGCACAGCTCAAAGACTCAAAGTGTTCCCACTTTCTATGTTTGCTAAATGAGCCGGTTCTGCACACATCAGAATGGCTGGATCCAATTACAGTCTTTGCCGCTTTGTTCTGAAGTTATGACAAGCAGTTGCATTATATTCGAAATATGGGAAACTTTCTCTTTTCCACTGTACGCTTCGCCCCCTATCGCCTAGCCAGTTCGTAGTTTTCGTTCCACTGATACACAATTATTGTCTTCCGGTCAGATTTCCGCGTCAAAATTTCTTTTACGATTTAAAATAAAAACATGGCCGAACCTGATACGAAAAACGACTTCACACGTTCAAAAAAGTTTTCGCCATATGGAAAAGTGTGTAGTTCGCAATCACTTAAAGTGGTAACTATATGCGCCTCCCGTTTTAACATTCAGTAACTCAGAATTTTGTTCGCACAGTGGATTAATGTGGGCTTTGTATGATTCTGAGAATAAACTATTACATCCGTAAAGCATTAACCGGTTGATCTTTGTAATTGAGAAGCACTGCGTTCTCTTTAACGTACAAAACTATTTTTTTTTAAAAAAATATCATGAAGATGAACTTCGTGCTTCAAAGAGTTAAAAAAGCATGTTCCTTAAAGCTTTGACCGGGATGTTCTTTGGTTAAATCTTATGTGGTACCGCCTGATTCGACTTCTAATGGTTAAGTGAAGTGTTTTCTTCGCGGTACGGTCTGGATTCGTAAATATTATGAAGACGAGCTTCGATTTCAAAGGGTTAACCAGCTGATTTTCGTAATGGTGAGGTGTAGTGTTTTCTTCGCGGTACGGACTGAATTCATAAATAATATTCAGACGATCTTCGGCTTCAAAGGGTTAATATTTCGGAACTTCTAGTGATTTGCTATAAAGCGTTGCAATCATGGCGATCGCTTCCATTGGGTCTCATAAGCGTCAGACACGGTGATGTGTGCTTCGCTGTCTCGCCATAGTTTTTTTTTTATCTCTTGCCAAACCGAGGTCATGACCTCAGAATTGTGGTTCCCGAGATGCAGCCTAGAAACAGAGACGCGTCCATAACACGAAGCAAACTCTTCATTAAAACTTAAAGAAGTGCTTCGTCACTACGACTCATTGCATATCCTTCAAACTAATTAATCTCGAAGCCTTAGAATTACTTACTGCAGTAGTGGCATAAGTTGACGGTTCTCACACACACACACACTGATACGTAGTGGCGCCATTTTGGCTGGGGAAAATTTATTTTCGCACTGTCCAGGATTTGGATAAATATTAGGCATGACGTTTCGGCACCGAGCCCTCTTTTTCTTGGTCTAAAAGGAAAAAGATGTCTACACTGCGAGACCATCACTCATTAAGTGCGTCAGCCAGTCAGTTATCAGTAGCCAGTCATTCCAGCAGATTGGAAGATAATATTAAAAATATCTTAGACAAACTGTGTAAAGGTGGAGACTAGATTAATGTGATTCAGGTTGAAGTTAAATGGCAAAGATTTTTAAAACAGTGACAAACTAATCTTTGAGTTCTACACAATCAAAAAATGTATTAATAATCCGAGCATGTCTAAACGTTTTTAAAATGGCTCTACAGTACAATGTTAGTTTTATACAAAAACGGTTTATATACAGTTGATCAGAGAATACAGTGGACGGGGGTTTGGCCCGGGGGGGGACGCACTAGGAGAGTATAATGAGCAATGGGGTGTGTTTTAATTAGATTTATGGCTCCTGGCTTAACCATTGTCGTGCGAGGCTATGAAATTAAAATCCTACTGTCCAACAGTTCCCATGTAAAATTTAAGGTATAGGAGTTCCGACAAAATGCACACTTCCAATGTTGCCAGCTCCAATTCATTCAAATTCAACAGCTTTACCCTATAAACACGTGAGGCGTTTAATGGTACAGTTTTATATGTGGAAATGTTTTGCTTGAAATCTGCACAGAGATGGATGTATTTTAAAGTTATCGCGAATTTTAAAACACTAGCGTCAAGTATACGTAGTCTCGTAAGCTGTAACCAAACGATTCGTAGGAACGTATCACCTCCATCTTCAGGAAGAAGTTGGAGGCAATGTTCTGAACAAATTACGTGGTTCTCTTATCATACACTGTCCCAGAAGCGGTTGAAACCTGTCTTAAACGCGGTCATAAACACACACTTCTAAAACTACGCGTGTTCTTTTAACGTTTTAAAAGATGAAACGTAAAACGAGGCTATAAAACTCTCTACCGGCTCTCTAACTAACACATAAAAAATTGCTTGTTAAGAAGTAGATACATCCTCAGTTTGTCAACATGATGAACGCGTTTTATGACACGCGAAGGTTCATTACAGTGTTCACAAGAACAGAGAGTGAGTCTCATTCAAAATGGTTGCCTTCTGGTTTGTTGCGAGCTGTAGTTTGGTAAGAATTTACCAACATTTCAAAGGTCCTTGCTGTATCCATTATCAGGGCGATGGTTAATGGTGTTCAAGAGCATAATCTCTGGTTATTGTGAGAATCATACGAAGCCCGTAAGTATAAAACGCAGAGTTGCTGACAGTTAAGGCAAGTAGAACATAGGCCAATATTAATCATTGGGATTAAGAGTTAGGGCTAGTTTAAGTTAAGTTAGGTTAGGTTAGGTTAGGTTATATTAGGGATTAGGTTAGGTTGTTCGGTTAGGTTAGTTTAGGTTAGGTTAAGTTAGGTTAGGTTAGGTTATATTAGGGATTAGGTTAGGTTGTTCGGTTAGGTTAGGTTAGGTTACATTAAATTCGCTCTTTAGTTTCGGATTCTAGTCCCAGGGACGTAGTTAAACAGTAAAATTGATCTTAGATGTATAAATTAGTATTAGACGTGGAAGTAAGTGACTCAGGATCGTGTTCAGTGGCAGATTTTGTAAAATTTTGAGGAATATAATATACGCCAGAGAGAATGATTGATAAAAGTTTGGAGAAAAGGAAATATTATGAAATATAATCAAAGCGCAATAAAAGGTTGAAGAAAGGAAGAAAGAGAGAGGACATATGTAAGAAATATAAGCAGAAAAACACGTTGTATAAAGTTAAGACTGGCGAAGTTAATGAAGAAAATCTGGTAAAAACCACATTTTAAGTCCCTAGCCTGTCAGCTGTGACGTTGAAATTCGGCTTCCCAGTTTCTTAAATTAATGCGCCCCGTTCTGTAAACAAGGAGCAGGAGACCTGGAGCGGATGAGGCCGAAATCCCAAGCAGGAAAAAAAAACACGGTGGGCCGGCGGTGGTTGCCATAGCAACGTTCTGCATTACGCGGATAGAATAACCCAAACAGTCGAATGGAAGTCAAGGGTCTTCCACAGAGAGCAAGGAAATTCAAGGAAGAAATTCAATTAATAAAAGAAGGAAAAGGGGAAGTTCGGGGAATAAAAGAGGTCGAAACACATCGTGAGGAAGAAACAAAGGAAGAATTAAAAGGGAGCACGTTAAAGAAAGAAACACCGGAGATTTTTTAAAAAAAAATTGATACATTAAGGAAAATAAATATTTGCAGAGGAAGGATATAGGAATATATAAAATGAAATATATAAAGTCAGACGGGACAAATGCGCAATATAATTGGTTAACACTCATGATTATCTATAAGCACATTAACACTAATTTTTATCAGAGAATTTCCGCTGTCCCCTGAAAATCGACTTACGTTTCACATTCATGAAAATATTCCTCAGAGATGTGCAACAGAAAATATATATATATTGGATTAATTTTGATCTATCACTTGGCTGGCCTCTGTTTATTAACTTTTAGTCGTAAAAGAGAAATCTTTGAACAGACAAACACGACTGCTCCATCAAACGCTCGTTTTATAAATTACATATAAAGAACGGGATGTTACATATGCATGCAGTGGGCTACGAACAAGCGTCTAGATGCAGTTAAGAAAATCTTGTCGCTTTTAGCTAACATAACCTAACAGCTGCTCCTAATGCTTTGACAGGATCGAGCTCTCGTCAGCTGACAGGAGAGTTATCACAGTAAACACTAAATTCGGATACCACAAAGTACCTCAATTAATTCAGCGATACCATCAGGCAAATTCTGAACTTTATCGTAAGCACCAGCTGTGGGAAACTTTCGAAGAGATGAGACGGAAGATAATACCTAACTAGATAATTAGATTCATCACTTTGTACTGTTAGAACAGTCAAATAAAGGCAGACATGATTCGCTTTGCATGTAGCTCGGATGTTGAAGTAATATTACACAAGGACATTGTCTGTAAAAATAAAACTGTGTACAAAATATATAAATACATACGTTTTAAATTCAGCTTTACTTTGGGTGAGGCTTAAGGTTTTAACAGTTGTCGAGTACGGAGATACTTCTGGAAAGTTGCGACTTGATGATGATGATGGGTGCCTCTGAAACGTCGGTAAACTTCTACCAGACCACACGGCTCAACAACCCAGAAGACAGCCATCTTTATAGTCACCGCAGTGAGAACCTCAAATCTCACATTATAAAGTAACTTCCGATGGATTTCGTTAAAAGCTGCAGAAGATAATGAGATCCAATTTTATGCCAGGCATAACCACAAGTTCTTTTTTTTTTTTTCCTCTCTAAAACTTCCACGAGGAAATATTCGATTTTATAAAGTCGTTTCCAACTAACGAACCAGCAGACCGAAACAGCGTCTCCATAAGCCATTCATTTTATAGAACATGTGCACAGAATGCATGATAATATCATTAGAATATTTTAAATATAACAAACTCTAAAGAAATTAACAGAATGGCATAGTAGCGTTGGTTAGTGAGTGCGGGTCTTCGCATTGAGGAAACGTGAATCTGCAAGAGTGGAAAATAATTAAGTTCGTAAAATCAACAGCGAGATGCACTCTTGACATTATTTCCATTAACTTGCAGTTAAGTTTGTACTCTACTTTGAAAAAGTAGTTCATGCTTGTACAGAACAAACTACTCTCCTACGTCACAGCGTTTTCGAGATACCCACATAAAACAATTATTATACTTTGCGCTTATGGTACTTATTACCAGGAGTGCTTTAAATACGGCCCCCAAGTTCCTGTCTCTAAGGATAGTTCCTCGCTACTCTACACTGTCCATTCCTTGTTTTAATATTATCCGCATGATAAAACAATGCTCAAATCTGTAAATGTTTCCTAATTTAAATACAGTCACTAATTAAATACATAATAGCTACAAGGACATTTGGAAGTTTGGAAAAACCAAAAGGAAACATAAATAAAATTTTAGTAAGTAAACGTAAACATGAATTTAACTTCTTTCATTTATTTTATTTTATTTTATATTATTTTTATTTATATTTTACTGCTACTTTCTAACTATAATTTATATATTTTGCATTTTATTCTCTAAATTCTTTTATAAATCAAATGGAATCATATTTGAGTTTTAAGTTCGTAAATATTTTACACCTGATGATGGTTTTATAAAAACTGAAACATGTTGTGTAAAAGATGTTCCAAAATGTAAATCGATCAATCGATATGGAACATCAATGATATTTTATTATCTTAATTATAAGAAATTTTGTGATAAGACGGATTAAAATAAATAATTCTTTCATAAACATGTATTTCCAAAGAAAAAACAATATCGTTACAGAATTAAATAATAATCGACTTTATTAACACTGGGTCAACAGAACACGAAGTGCCGCAGGGTTTGAGGAAAACGTCAATAAACCAGAACTGGACAAAGACGTCATAATAAACTTGTAATTAGTACGATAAAATCAAATTTTTTTTAACTACGTTTTTGTAAGGAGACGCGAACACGGGACAATACTTCCATCGTCTCTAGGAACAAAGTTCAGACTTGTATTTTACAAGAGTTGTAAGCGTTTTTGGCTAAGGCTGGCAAATGTACAGTAACCGCTGTTTTTTGAAGATTCCCTCTGGCGGACACGGGGAGAAAGTTGGTGTGCAAAGTAAGTAAGTATAGGGAATAGGAAGATGAAACATGGGAAAATAGAGGAAGGCTGAGAGATTTAAGATTGCAGCCTCCAGCTAATGCCCTTTTTCTTACCCTCGTCTGTGATCATATCGACCGTCTACATTGTCAAAGCAAGAAGGACTCAAGAAAAGTCAAAATTAAGCAGAGTTCTATACCGCATCCCTACCAAGAACGTTAGTGGAAAGTACTGAGACAGAAAATCTTGTAGTTTGTTTCTTAGAATATGATAATTGTTTTACAAATTTCTAGGTCCATACCATGCTTCATATTTGCAGCATCAGTGGATCGTTAATTATTGCTACAAAACAGAAGAAACCTTAATAATAATGATAATAATAAATATAATTCATCACGCGAACTCTAGGCATGTAACACGTATTAAAAACAAAATATATTTCAGAAATAGATGCTGCACTGTGTACCTCAGGGGCAAGGTTTGTGTCAGGTACACAGAAGTAAACACCCTGTAAAGCAATGAATAGATAGAACAATAATAATAATAATAATAACCACAAAAACAACAATAACAATGTTATATATTAAATCTTGTCCGTCTAATCACAATAATTCTTATTAAATATTAAAATATTACAATAATTAACATTTAAAATATTTAAATATTAAATGATGTTCTTTATCGAAATATTCGATTTACATTAGACCATCATTTAATATTTAAATATTTTAAATGTTAATTATTGTAATATTTTAATATTTAATAAGAATTTATTGTGATTAGACGGACAAGATTTAATATATACTATATACTTATTATATCACAATATGACGCAACTTTACCATCTTATGAATAACAATGTTCTCTTATGTACTACAAAACATTGCACAGAATAAAAGTTGGTTATAATTTACGACACCATGGTAAGACGTGAAGTGGTGCCAATTTCACACCAATTTCAGAAATCACGGGCACAAGCCAACAACTGTTTAAAAAAAAAAGGGAGAATGAAAATGCAAAGTGTAGTACCAATCGTGGGTTGTGCAGTTCGGAGGTAAATTTCACAATTACACGGAACAGTTCAATGAAGACTTCTCAGGTAATCGGCCCGCGTCAGGTGGTCGCGCGAGCAAATAATCCCCTGAATTTAATCGCCAACGAAAGCTTTGGATCTTACACGCAAGAGGTCTCTGTACAAGAGCTCACGGAACTAAAGTTTAGTTAAGCCAACGTAATTAAGCCGACGCTCGCCTTCACAACTTTCGCACATGAATCTCAAATCGTGGGTTTACGTGTTTGTTCGCTCGAGAACGGATATATCAATTTGCACCAAACTTGGCATGCTTTCTTCTTGAGACCAAGAAGATATGACATCAGGGTTAAAAGTGTCTTGAGTTCGATTCCCGCTGACGGCGTTCCCAGTAGCTCTTAAACTAAGCACTTATGGTGGAAGAATGGAGCCCAGAAAAGTTATCGAATCGAATCTTAAACTTAAATAATAAAAACTATAGCATTTAAAGACTGAAGTTTTCACACCACCCCATAGATGTACTCATAATTATAATATGACAGAAACGATGTGGGGTAACAGACAACCTGGTTTTACTGCATAGAGTTATAACTACACTCTGTGGATTTTCTCTTAATTGCCCCCGCAGCAGTTGGCAGCAGTGTAGGGGTCGGGGATACACCCAATCACGGAGCGTCCCGATCAATGCCGCCTTCTCTGCATCCCTCGTAACAACCAATCAACCTCAATTACACCCCAGCATTTAACTAGTGGTCAGAACTGTATAATATGCACAGGGCTGACTGTCAAAATCAAGAAAATAAATTACATCAGGTGGTCCTACATTTTCTTCTGTGGTTATTTGACGTATCGCAGGAGTAAGTGTCATTTTGTTGATGTCTCCTGGGACAGGGAACGTCGCCTTCTGCAGAACTTTCCAATCCTTAATTTATTCAAAGGATGGGATAATCGACAAACACACTTTCGCTGATACCGAGTGTTACATTTCGCTAATTTTCTTCATGTTCTTAGCCTTGAAGTAGTCCACCAGATACATTAACTTTATTCATTCGCTTTAATTTAATAAATAATTCACTCCCTAGGGGAAGAAATTGTGAAGCCATAAAGGCAGAATCTTTCTTTACCTTTTTAATTATTTAATTGGTTAAGAATTGTTCTCCGTTTCTCAAGTTATAAAACCTCCCTATGTCTTGGTCTCGCAAATAATATCTTAAAACATTTCAAACAAAATGTAATATGCTTTTCTCATCTCCTCATGCATGCTACACGTACATGCCATCTCATTCGCCTCCATTTTATATCCCTAATATAATTCGGTAAATTACACAATTTATGAAGCCAGTCATAATATGCTGTTCCTCGCTCCCCTGTTGGCATTTCCTGAAGTACAAAATTATTACGCTGAGGATTTTTTTTAAGTCACATTTCTGGATGACAAGTGAGAGAAGACAGATTTCCCTACTGTGATCTTCTCGGTTGTGAGACTGAAAAGATTACACGGTGTCACAACCTCGAAGAACATGTTCCCAGCTCTCGCCACCGTCAAAAAGTCAACTGTCATAAGACACTTCCTGAACTGAACAGGGCTCAAAGTAGGAACCATTGGAATCCACTCTTACCTTGCATCCACTGCAAATCCTAATATTAATGTATAATAAAACTTTGCTTCTTTGATCTGATTCAAGAAACAAGCGGAATACGATGGTGCTAGATGATTTAGTTACAAAAATACAGCGCCAAATATCTCTTTACAGGGCAGACAGCAAAGTTACTGGAGCAGCACATCTGAATACCAAATACTTAAACCTACGAAATATGGAAACACAGACAGCAAACACGAATACACGTGTACAGTGCAATAGGAAGTGTTTTCTGACGGAACGGAGTTCCGTGTTACCATTTCAACGCTTCAGCACAGTGACGGATTGAAGTGCCACCAACTGTCATAACTGACGTCACCACAAGCAAACGGTGACAATATTTGTTAGTAACGATTGATAATACCACCCTGCAAGCGGAATATCTACGTTGACATTTAAGTTACCAATGATTACGAGAGAAAAATCTCAGTCTCTGGTAGTACAAACAGAAGTTTCGATTTGAATCAAAAGTCATTTTTAAGAAGCCGATTGTACGCTCAACTATCCAAGAAATTCCCTGTCCTTTATGGAACCCGAAGTTCATTATCGTTAACGTAACAGCCCGCTAATGGTACTTAACCTCAAGTTATAACTTTAAGGCGAGAATAGGAAACTAGATGGAACAATTATGATGAATTTTTAAACACATTTCAGTAACACCTAGTGGAAACGCAAATGAATAAACAAACACTTTTAAAATTTCACTCATAATATGCCCAAAATACACTGCGCCGCCAAGAGGAATCCGGTATTCAGAACTTTTTTTTAAAAAAACAAAAGGCCAAGTTTTAAATTAATTACTTTGTCTAAGGAATTAAGCAATATTTCCTGTGTAGAATGGCTTTTTTTTTAATGAAGAATAAAAGTGACGCATTCCAGGTGGAAAATTATTAACACATTGTCCCTTATTACTGAACAGATGTACAGAAAACTTCAGGAACGTACAGGCTCGAAGGACAAAGGAAACCACAAAGGATATTAACAAATAAACAATGCTAAAAGAAATAATAAGGTAAAGGGAACAATTAATCGAATGGAAACAACTTGGAGCAAATTTCAAAGCAAGGTACGTATTCGCAGATAAGATCAAAGCGAGAGAATGAACGGGTACATCAATGAGACATAACGTAATTGCAAAGTTATAGGACAAATCGAAGTAAGAGATCATAAAATACATGTCGGATAACACAGAAGATAAGGAACTAATGAAATAAGACGAATATAAAACGTTCATTTAAACATGATGTGACAGGGTGCAAAGTTTCGCACACCCGGAAAACTCCCCCCCCCGGAGGAAAGTACCAGAATTACGCTATGTATACATTTCTTAACTTTTTTTTTATATCTTAATTGCGTCATGTTTGTGTTTTATTGATACAATATTTTTATTTTCCGTCTATACACAAACTTAAAATAATGTTCTTTAAAATTGTTTAAAATTATAACATTCTCAGTAGACACTGCATCTTGTTACATTTTTTGTATCGACGACATGTTTCAATGTGTATCACATCATCATCAGGTCTATCAATTTTAATATATTTTAAAAACTGT
>NW_019059696.1:64212-80219 GCF_000696155.1 Zootermopsis nevadensis | reverse complement strand
ACAGTTTTTAAAATATATTAAAATTGATAGACCTGATGATGATGTGATACACATTGAAACATGTCGTCGATACAAAAAATGTAACAAGATGCAGTGTCTACTGAGAATGTTATAATTTTAAACAACATTATTTTAAGTTTGTGTATAGACGGAAAATAAAAATATTGTATTTCTTAACTTGTTACTTCACATCCGACGTTTATTATTCTAGACCAGAGTTTCCCAGAGTGTGGGGCGCGCCCCCCTGGTGGGCGGGGGGTGTTATTTGTATGAAAAACTTTCTTTAACGAAATATGAAGAAACATTTTTAACATCCTTTGCTTGGTTGATGCAGTTTAGTTGTCTTACAGTGGTGTAGAATTCAGACTCATAGATCATCGGCGGTTTTAGGAAGTAAACGGCAATATAAGTCTAATTATACCTACGATGAACTTGGAAAACGACTTTAGAGCGGCAATTTCAAAACTCCAACCTCGGTATGACAAGTTATGTTCACAGAAGCAACCAAATCCATCCCACTAATCCAGGTATGAAGCGTATGTTTTATTACAGTTTTTTAAATTAAATTAATTGAATAATATATACTAAATTATAAAATAAAGTATATACTCATAGCTAAATTTTATATCAAATCCGTTCGTTTGCATTTGTTCTGGAAGGGGGGACGTGAAATTTATGAAATGTTTTAAGGAGGGACGCAAGGTATAAATTTTGGGAATCTCTCGTCTAGACCCGTAAAGAGATTGCTTCAGTAATTCCACATTTTCACACCTAAATTTTCGTCTTTATAGAAAATAAGAAACAGGGAACAAAATAGCTAGGAATAAAGTTCAAAAACGACACAAAGAGAGTGAAAGATGTGAAACAGATGATCACAATAAATGAAAATGAGAACGGAAGGAAAATACTGTAGCGGAAAGTGATGACACACATTAAAATGTCTCACAAGGTTTGTTTACAGACGCGGCTCAGTTAATAGACTCATACACGTACATGAATAGGGGCGCACTTTTTCAGCCCTAAAATTTATTCAGCACGAGATGAAAGTGTCACAAAGAGAGTCGATCCCGAGTACCGGGTTGTAAAGCTCTGATGTGTCTCAGAAGATGGATGTCCCAGAGCCTTCATCTTTTATAGACGTCGTGGTGTGAATACAAGAACAGGAATCGATACACAGACCCTACGGTGAGATGTATTCACTGCATACTATACAGTACGCGCACACCATTATTCAGGAAAGCAGCGCTCAATGGATGTGGCGACAAAAGGAAGAACTTGGGGATATACTTTCACTGAAATGCCCCCTACCTGAATGCAGTGTCTATCAGTAACACAAAATTCAGTGTTCTTCCCTCGGGAAATGTTTTTGCACTTTTCCATTTGCATAAATTCTCAGTAGTTGACATTCGTTACAACGCTTACTTATACACTGCGTGAAACCCATATTGTGCTTTGTCATATTCCTCAAAAAGGCCCCATAGCTACCAAAAAAATACGCTAAATAAATTGTAGATATGGCCTGCACACTTGCAATATTATATATATATTTATTTAGTGTTCTGTCTGACGATAGGTCCATATGAACAGGATCCTTCCCTCTTTTTCTCGGACTGGGCCCTGTTCATATACGTTCTTGGCAGATGATCCATAAGTGGTTTGCCATTGCCTTCTTCTGTGTGTGTGAATGGAGTAATTGTTGGGATGCCACGGAGGAAAACTCCGTGTTGCCTAGACCACGGCCTTGCCCAACACAAGTTATAAATTCGGGCACCGCCGGGAATCTAACCCGAGACCCCAGGATTACAAGGCCAGCGTTGTAACCGCTAGACCACCGTGAATTAGAGAATTGGAATTAATACAAGAGCTGAAGAAGCCAGTTTTGTGCTTGTCATCGGTGTTTCAGCATCGGTTAACACATGTTTGTGTGTTTGTACTCATCCGACGCTGTGTTTAGGAATAATCACCAGGAATCACAGCGCAGTGATTCGTTTTATCATTGAAGGCGCGTTACAATTTAGGTTGGCTTCAACGATTCACTTCAACACAACTTCATAAAATCGAATTTTACATTTCAGTTCCAGTGAGTAGGAAGAGCACATTCAACTGTTTCAGACTGGAAAACATTACAGTCAACTAGTGATCCGCGGTCACGTTCGCCCACAGATAACATTAATTTGAACACGGCGTTCACTGATAAAGTTGAACGCAACTTCGCTTTCACACCTCCCGTCGGGAACAGATACGACGTGGTTAAGTTAATTTTTCATGTTTTTATGGCGGTTTCACTTGATTCGTATTGGGTAAACCATATAGAGCTCGGTGGTGAGACACGCAGTTCCGGCAGGGAGCCAGGAAGTGGCAGTTACAGTCAGCTTAACCCAAAGTACAGTTAACGTTTTACACTTTACCTGAAGACCAATTGCCAACCAATGGCGATATTTTTGTTCTAACCAACATGTGGTCAGCCTAAAACCTATTTTATCAGTAACTCTAATTTTTTTAAAGTTTGATTGTTAAAACCATGAAGATGGCTATTCGTTAGTCGAAACATGTTGCCCACTGACGAAGATAAACTTTATCTAACGAGCCCCACACATCAGGTACCTTCCTACCCGAAGACAGAGACAAAGAAAGACTCCGAAATTTAGTAAATTTTAGAATTTTAAATTCTATTTTATTTTTGGAGTGATTTTAATGTATTATTTCCAATGTTAATAATGATAAGAACAGAGTAACGCTAATCGCTTGAAGCAGAAGAGAGAGAGAGAGAGATGCAGGGTTACTGACCACCGTAGTAGGTGGTAGAAAAAGTTACCACTGGGTCGTATACATTCCAGAGCTGTTAGCTGCCATCTTGTTCACGACTCGTTAGCTTTCAGGAACACACTGCAGGGTGCGGTAAACGCGGTGTCTACGCCGGTCACCGCAAAGCAGTGTTGTCACATGGAAATTTCCTATGAGACATGGCAACGTCATGGCATACTATAATTAATTTTCCATGACATGTTGGGACTAGCGAACTCTAGGCGAATCTGCGTGCAGATGGATTTTTCTTTTTTCGAAAGAAAGGACACTGCGAGACACTCAAACCTATAGCCGGTGATCAATCAGAGCCTAGGGTTTGTTGTCCAGTTTCAGCGTGTGAATTACCTGTTGTCCGGTCGACAGGACTGGCTCTCTTTTTTTTAAATACGTCACGGCGGCCTAGTTTTTTTTTGCCCCCCCCCCCACAAATGCCCCGAAAATGGTTTTCTCTGCAACATTGGACTTCACCAACGAGTCTACACGGTGTTAAAACCCTGAGATACAAGTAAAACCCCCTAAAATCATCACCCATAAACACATCTCCTAAATTCTATGTCTTTATATCAAACGAACCAACTGATCAAACAAACAATCAAAACTTTGAGCCACTTATAAAAGTTCCATCTTCACAGCCAATTTACGAGCGATTAATTCCATTATCTCTGCGTCCTGACCAGCTCTAGGGCCAACCCAGTCTCCTTTACCAGGGTACCTTCCCTGGGGATAAAGCGCGGCCGGGGCGTGACGCTAACCACTCACCCCCATCTAGTGGCAAGGTTAAGAATGAGTAGGAGCTATACGTCCTCTCCCCCCAAGCGCCTATATGGCAAGTAGAGGGACAGCTTTACTTTTTTTTTCATTTTATTATCATTCCTTCTTTCCTGTCTTGCCAGCATTCACTTTTTTCAGAAGTATCCCCCGCAATTTTTTTTTTGCATTTTTCATTGACCACATATTAAATTTATTCATTTAATTAAAATTTTATTCGCGCGTACAAGAATTTCCATTAGCACTTTGTGTCCAAACACTTGTCATTTACAGAAGAGCGACACCGACTTCCAGAATCATTCAAAACGCTTATTTTAAAATCCAAATCTAAATTCGCTTACTTAAAATACTTAACATCGGGACGTTACAGCCTTATCTGCTAAGTTTGGTGGAAAAATGATACGAGTTTTTTTTGCCCTCTATTGAGCGGTGAATCATAAAACGTAGTAACAGAAACAGATGAGAGCGTTATGCGCCAGAACAAATATCCGAAGGAGATGAAATGTCGTTGCTATGGAGCCGTAATTGGACGCTATCATAATGACAATCGATACTCGATACAGCGTTATCGCCGAATGTCTTTTGTCTTCAATACGTCCGGCCTGGATTATCTGTAACAACCCTTTGAAACGGATCACGTGTTTCGTACACATCTGCGTAGCGATACATAAGCTGTGTCCTATTTTCAGTTTGTAGTTTTCAAACTTTACAAGCTGTTAGTGTCAGATGTAGACTCTGAATTATGTTTCTGAAAACTTTAATAAACTGAAGGGAAAAAAAATAAATGGAAAAATTAATTTATGCAAACTGAAAATTGCAAGTACCTAGTATGTGTATGACATATTACGAAACTTGTTCTCACCCTGCTAGAATAATGTACGGGGTTGGTGAATAAAGCGCTGAAAATGGGGTAGGTATGTTTACGACATTGAGGTGGTCGGTCGACACATCATGAAATTATCCAGCGGAAGACTGATAATGTCCAAGACTGGGAATCTACTTACTTAAATGCCTCAAAACACACGCAGAACAACCAAAGGGCTTATTTCGCGTATAAAACTCCCATGTCTAACAAAGGGTTAATCACAAAGGCAAAGTCATCAGCAAACAGAGACACACACAAGAGTGGGAGGGTGTGGTTAAACCTGCAATAGGTCTACGCGAACATTCCAAATGAGATCTTAACTCCTTCACAAGCCTCAATGCACATCTCATACAAATCTACTTCCCGCCTGCATAGTAAACACCAGCATAATTATACAGTGAACAGTGCACAACAAACAATATTAGCGACAGAACTCATCACCGCCCTGACGATGGAGGCAGAAAGCACCTCTGAAACGTCGGTAGACGTCTACTAGAGAACACAGCACAACATCCAACAAGACAATCATCTTCATACTCACAGCCGTGAAAACCTCAAATCTCTCAAAACACGATCAGACTACAGGACCTGACTAATTCATTCCTGTGATCATGGTAATAAAACTTCGGCCCTGATGATGCAGGCAGCAAGTACCTCTGAAATGTTGGTAAACTTCTACCAGACTACACGGCGCTATAACCCTGAAGACATACTCCTGAGAACCTCAAATTCTACTTAATTAAAACAGCCCCAAATATAACCATACAGTTTCGCATCACCGCCATATTTGTATGTACTTGTTAGTAAATAAATGAAAGTATTATAAAATAATTAGACAAGTTTGTCAGCCATCTTTATACCAACCTTCACAATGATCCTTCAATTATCGCCTTCAGATGGAAAAATACCAACCTTCACAATGATCCTTCAATAATCGTCTTCAGATGGAAATTCCAGTGTAAATATCGCGCAGTGGCCATGTTACAATTTAGAGTACCTCGACAAATACAATTTTAAGGTAACTGCCCCTAATTTGAAACCTGTATAATAAATGGCGCTGGTATCACTTTCACCTCAAGGGTTTGAATAGCCATCCGTCTTTAAATCAGTGATTGCAGGAAAGCATAGATTATAACAGAAGAGTAGACACTAGTAGCATTATTTTGATACCAAATTTTATAGAATTCCATGAATCAATTGTTTAAGGACTGTCATAATGATATAATATATGCCCACCTTCATCACGATATAAGAGAAGCTAACAAATGCATTCGAAATGTTGGTCAGAAAAGCTGACGGTAAGAGATCACTTG
The DNA here is from genome assembly GCF_000696155.1 of Zootermopsis nevadensis. The sequence continues at coordinate 74,468 of NW_019059696.1, read as the reverse complement.
AAAGAACGAGTCGTAGATGGAAGCATAACATTATTACAAATGTTCAAGAAATATGTTGGACTATATCGGTCTGAATCACCGGGCTCATGTGAACACGGCAATAGAAATTCTGGGTTCCAACAAAATCGTTTAATTTCTTGACTGGCTGAGCGATTATCAGCTTGCCAAACAGAACCCTGCTTCGTCCAGTGAGTCAGTTAGCAGGCTAAAAAAAAATATCCAGTGTATGTGACCAGTCTGATATTTAAACACATCCCTTTCAGGGTAGGATCTTTACGAGAACTCAATCCCATAGCAACCAGCACTTTGAGGACGCCTTTGTACTACCAAGCTTCAATTTAACCAAGGTAACTACCCAGAGTTATATCCGGCGAGAACGTTGCACACCGATTATCACAGGCGAATAAACAAAGCAGATGCCCTTTTTCAAAATAGCCACACGCACCAACTCAGTACGCAATGAGCAGAAAGGAAAAAAGAATATTGTATTATTACCAAGAACCCTCATTGCACGGAGTTTTTCTCCGTGGCATCCCAACAATTACTTCATTCACACACAGAAGAAGGCAATGTCAAACCACTTCTGGATCATCTGCCAAGAACGTATATGAACAGGTCCCAGTCCGAGAAAAGGATGGAAGGATCCTGTTCATATGGACCTGTCGTCAGACAGAACACTACAAACAAACAAAATTATAATTATTATTATTATTATTATTATTATTTCAATACTTCCCTTCCATTCTGAAAGCTGTCGAGTCTTCGAATTCCTAAGCGTTATCTCGGTAACATTTCTATGTTCAATTTTAGCCCTTCGAATAAAATCTATTCTTCTCCTATATACGCATCAGCTGCTAATTTTGAATGCGGGAACTTTGATATATTTGAAAAAAAATCTATAATCTATAATGGCTGTAGTACTATCCACATGGAAAGTACCAAACTACACAGTTATAGCAACATATGACAATTTTAAAGTGAAGTGTTGTGGCACTTGTAAGCAGGCACGAAAGGAACAACATAAGTGCCAGTGTTTAGGGAAACAGTTTGTGAGGGTCGGAAGTGGATAGAACTGGCTCAGGATCGTGTCCAATGGCGTATTTTGGTATTAGCGATATTGTACCTCGAAGTTTTACCGCCTCACATTAACGAGATAGCTGTTAAAGGAACTAAGAAGTGTAAGTAAACTTTTCGGACGGTCGAATTTGATCACGAAGGCAATTCTGTTCCCTGCACTAAAATGCAAGCTCCCGTTAATTGTCGATTATGTACAATGCAATCAGCTAGATGACACGTTACGTAAGCGATATGACGTCACCGTGAGCTCGTCATTATTTTGGTGTCATGCAAATGGATTCACGTGTTTGGGATGGAAAGGGCTGAACACACGAGATACGCGAATTTTCCATTTCTAAGATTAGTCACAGAGTTAGCCCTGGGTTGGGTTTCAAAAACAGTTTACCGCATACACATGTAAATACGAACATATGATCACTGATTCTCGGGGTGACGATGAATAATGTTTTGTCAATTTCATTGTAAGAAAGTGGCCGTGGAACTGTAGCAGACTGGTCCAGATAGAATAAAGACAGACACTAAATATCTCAGTTAATATAATCATAAATTGAACGCAAGACCTCCTGAATTTGAAGCAGAAGTGTACTATCATTCTGATTCGACCACGACGTTCGATACGCCCTCACGTGTAGGCTACGTTTCTTATACTTGGCCGATCTCAGCACAGAGCAGTAAATTTAACGGAGTTCAGTAACAGACATTTACGGATTAAAGGACGTGTGACTTAATCATTTTCTTTAATGCAGCTCTCCAATGGGGCCCTTCTCCAAAAAGATGTGTGAAAACGTCCGATTACACTCTTCACTGCTTCCACGAAACAACACCTCACTCATTTCACGCCCCAAATAGCGATCGCCCTGATGATGGAGGCAACAAGTACCTCTGAAACGTTGGTAAACATCCACCAGACTACACGGCGTTACAACCCAAAGGACAGAAATCTTCGTATTCACAGCCGTGAGAACCTTAAATCTCACTATTTATTTATTTAAGGACAATGTTAATAGCTCAGATTATACATAGCATTGAATGACAGGTTGAATAATAAATAATGAATTGGGAAGAATATGGAAGGAAACAGTCGTGGCCTAATTTAAGGCACTATCGTCGAATTTCCCTGCAGGGACTGAGTAAAAGAACGAACATCCTCAGCCAAGATAACCACAGTAAGGATAAGAATTGTGTATGTACATATATAAATGTATATAAGTGTGTATGTAAGGATCTATGGATGAATACACTTAGGACGTGTTAGTGAATAGGAGGATGGGTGTACAGCAAGTGAACAGACAGATGAAAAAGGGATAAAATAAATGATTAATGGATGTATTTATATATATATTGGTGGATGGATGAATAGCTGAATTTATGTGTGTATGGATAGATTAATGGATTTGTGCTGTCTTTGGAATATCATAGAAATAAAGATGTGAGAGTTGGGTCGTTGTTGCTCAAACACCTGTATAGTTAAATCCTTCTGAACGCTCATATGAATACTTGGTACATCATCACCGTCTCATAACGAGGGTAGCCTCAGTTTCTTGATTTACGACAATTCAACAGCTCCAGACGTTGTCGAATGTACAAATAATTTTAATTACTAATTAAAAATGACGTGATAAGAAGCAGAAATCGATAATTCTTAAGATACTTCTTCGGTTCTCTGTTGAAGGGAGTAAAAGAAAATCGCGAGTCAAACTCCGAAACGTCGGAAAATGAAGATGTGCCTTTCATGAAACGTGAAAATCGAATTCATAAGCAACCGCCACGGTCCCTAACCTGAACCAGTTTAATTCAATCCAAACCTTTAAAATCTATTTAATATTCTGCCGTTTACGTCTAGGTCTCTCAAGTGACGTCTTCCTTTTCAAGTTATCCGGGCATAATTTTGTACGTATTTTTTTATCTCTGCCATGCGCGTTAGATATTCTGTCCATTTTATTCTCTTTGATGAAACCACACCAATATCACATTTCTCCAAATAGATATCCACTGAGTTTGTGTGAGAGAGAGAGATATTCCAGCGTGTGACAATGGCTGTATGAAGGGTAAAATTAATAACTCTACACATTCGAATTTCTGTAAAGTGGTGAACGAATATGAGATTAACACAGTATTACGGTTGATTAAATCCTAGCCTATTTAACATTGTCAAAATATTTTATTTAAAATTATTACTGTTTTGAAATACGTGATTTATATTATCAGGTAAATAATAGTCATTGTAATGGAGTTTGTCATCTGTTTCTATTTTGTGTTTAATTTCAAAATGTAATTTCATATACGGTATTTCTTCCGCCATGTTAACTAACGGTTTTGGGTTTGAACAATTGATATAAAGACGCATTACGCACTAGGAATAAACTTCAATTAAATTATTCAACATAATACTAATAAAACAATAAATCCAAAGAACATACAGCAAATTCAACGACCCCTGCCGCTAAGATGACTCCACCAGACCTACAAGTGGCTGAAACGATGATTCAATTCTTGTCCCATTTTATGATTAAAAATATTTAAAATTTATATTAAACTTCAACTGCTGTCATCTAAATGAAAAAAAACACAAATATGGAGGAAAATATAAATTTTAATTTTCGTTTAAACTTCCAAGGCCAAACTGTAATAGTATTTACCACCTGCTTTAACAATCGTTAAACAGAGTGCGTTTATATATTTCGTAATGTTCTCAGCATAAACTCGGATTAACTCCTTAAACAGCGTTAACCACTTGATCTTTGTAATGGTGAAGTTCTGTGTTTTATTTGAGGTAAGGACTGAATACTTATATATTATTTAGGCGACTCCCGAATTAAAAGGGTTAATACTGATAAATTCTAATTTAAAATTGACGGCGTTAAATATATAACCTCGCTAAATGTTCATTTCACACATTTATTTATTCTTAAAAGTAAAAAGACTTTGCAAAGCGAATCTCAAAGATATGACGATTGAAATAAATCTTCGGTAAGCATGGCTTATAGGTATAATTTTTAAGCAAATATATTCCCGTCCGCAAAAGAAAAAAATCTACTTATTTATAAAGTTTTCATCTCGTCTGCATTATGCACAAAATATATCACTTAAAATCTGGGCTTTCTGGGCCGTTCTTTAAAAATATTTCCCTTTTTGAAATCTGACTCCAGTACATTCAAAAGCAATCAACTTTACGTATCATACAGAGGTCAGATGTAATCTTATTATAAATGTGGGCGGAAACAGTAGTGCCGGGTCCAGACATGTGGGGATGAGACGAGACTCGAACCACAGACTGTAACACCACAAAGCTGTGCGGCGGGTTCCTAATATTTCACTTTGTAGTGAACAACGACGGGCTTCGGTTGCTCTTGTAAGCAGGCTGGTACGCAATACATTTACGAGCAAGTCAAAATCGTTTATTAAACTCCAGGCTTTGTATCTGATTGCTGTTTAATTACTGTGTGTTCTGAATTAGCACAAGGACGCAAATGCAAGAGTTTTCACGAATCCATATCAGGTCTAAGCAAATCCGGAAATCATCACAGAAAAGAACCACCTGAGACAAGGTGTAGAATGAAAGATATTATTAAAAAGTGATTCAACAGGAATAGGATGCAAAGTTGGCGAATGGATAAAATTAAACCTTTATGAATTAACCAGATTTCTTAAGTGCGGTAACTGTATGTACCACCTGATTTTAACAATGCATAACTCTGAATTTATGAGTTTTGCATAATTCTCAGAATCAAAACCGCTTAACAGCATCGTTGCTATGGAGACGTGTTGTGCTTTCTTTGAACTAAGTGCTTGAAACAATTAAAAGCAGCAAATACACGCATATTTTATATTATTTTAGACGTTTTATTTATCAAATGCGAACTGCAAGTGTAGTGTGAAATGGTAGAATGATTATAAATGGTGGTTAAGGGGAGGTGTTACAAAATGCTGTGGTAATTGTCAAGACTCCAGCTTCTTCAGCGTACGGATATTAAAACGCGTGAGCAGTTAACTTGGAGAAGATTTTTCTTCTCGTGCTGAATCCATTTTGAGCAAAATACTAAGGCGACCGCTCAATACAGTCGTGGCTGAATTCCAAAAGAAACTACGTCATCACGCACGTGATCCAGATAGAGCCAAGTCACTGAAGAGAGAGAGAGAGAGAGGGAGAGAGAAACAGCTGCGGTTGAAATCCTCTTAAAACTTTCATTAGTTGATCTCACGTAAGCGAAGATCAATGTATCCTGTTCGGTCCTTTTCACGCATGACACCAATCGTAACTGAACCGAAATCCGTGATGTGATATTTTACATCCCTCAATAACTTCAATATTCATCTGTCATTGAAAAGTATTACTCGGCCGATGAAATCAAGGATTAAGAAGTAGACGGATAAATAGCACGCATGGGAGAGATGAGAGATGCACACAAAATTTTAGTCTAGAACCTGGAGAAAGGTGATCACTCTGAAGAACATTGCATAAATGCGATAAATCTTAAAAGAAATAAACAGTAACATGTGTGGGATAAATTTATTTAGTAAGATTTGAGGTTTCACGGCGGTGAGTCTAAAGATGGATGTCTCAATCATCGGGGCCTGATGATGGAGGCAGCAAGTACCTCTGAAACGTCGGTAAACTTGTACCAGGCTACACGGCGCAACAACCCAGAAGACAGCCATCTTCATGAATTTATTTTGCTCGGGATACGTATCGGTGGAGGGCTTTTGTAAACGCGGTAAAAATCTTTCGGGTTTCTGTAAGGTAAAGGAGTTCTTTATTAGATTCTCAAGAAGTACTTTGAGCTATGGAATGAGACGTTCTTGGAAATGTTTATTACTGCATAAACAAAGTGAAATTCCTTTAAAAAATCTGACACTCTTAATACAAAGACAAACAAGTTCTGTCATAACAGCACAGAAACTAAAGGACAATAAGTGGCATCTCAGTCAAGTACTACGTCTGAATCGTACTCCATTTAGAATGGCTCAGTCGTCACGTGACTTGTCGAGTGCATGTAACGTGTAGGCTGCCGATTATAAGATCTACACAAAATTTGCAGTAAGACTTCAGGAGAGAGGGGAAAAAAAATGCTTTACAAATTCCCGCTTATATGCCCTGAAACAAATCTGCCGCGAATTTGGTTGTCTGTTCTACAAAATATTGTTCTCTTCCTTGCTATAACTTTCAGGCTATCATGTAGCACAAAGTCTACGAGTAAACACGGGCATTAATTAGCAGAAAACAACAGTCTCATCGTTAAGGCCTGACCCCGACGTTAACAAGGACCTCGTCTCGCCTTGCAAGCAGAGTTGGTCTAGTCCTTCGTGTATGCAAAGGACTACGGCTTTCCCCACCACCAACCGCGCCCACCGCCAACCGAACACCAATTTAACAACGCCTTGGTTATATTAGACATGTCATTCCACAATATCCCATCCGAAATAATTTCCAACTATCCTTTTTCTTTGGTGTATTAACATTTATACGATTCTAAAATAATTATTTCTTAATACAGAAGACATAACTTTAACTGTCAACTAACTAACTAGATGGCTTACCGAACCCGAAGGTTCATCACCGAATTAACCAAAGCCCTCCACCGGACCCTGTCCTGGGCCAACAAAATCCAGTCTCCTTCAACTCCTAATTCCCATAGATACCGCCTGAGATTAACCTCCCATCTACGTCTAGGTCTCTCCAGAGGCCTCTTCCCCTCAGGCTTCCCAAACAGTGGACCCAACCAACCAGATGGCTTAGCGAACACAAAGGTTCATCACCGAATTAACCAAAGCCCTCCATCGGACCCTGTTCTGGGCCAACAAAATCCGGTCTCCTTCAACTCCTATCTCCCATAGATACCGCCTGAGATTATCCTCCCATCTACGTCTAGGTCTCCCCAGCGGTCTTTTCCCTTCAGGCTTCCCAACCATTACCCGGTGCACACCTCTTGCCCCATCCATGCGCGCTATATGCCCCGTACATCTCATTCTTCTCGACTTAATCACCCTGACAATATTGGGGGAGGAGTACAGATTTTTAAGCTCATCATTATGCAGTTTTAACTGTCAGTAGTTCTACAATTTTAACATTCTAAAACAGTTTGCCCTGTTTCAAGATCAGAGTAACCTAGACGCAGTGGCTAATTTAAAGTAAACTGAACGAAGTTTCGACAGAGCTGACTTGTTGTGTTATCATAACAGCCTCTTAGAAGGCTCTGTTCTTCGGTTTTAATATAAGCCTTCCTTTCCAAAGAATCATTTGGAGAGAACGTTCAGGGAGGGGCGGGGGTGATTTATGATCCGCCAGTACAAAGGACGCCACAAGACTGCAAAATCATTAAAGCTAACAAGTTTTTCAATTAGCCAAAGTAATCGAAACCATCCAAGGGGAAACTTCAGTATCGAAACCTGCTAAAAGTTTCTTCAGAATCGGAGTAAGTCAAAAATGATTACAACGTCGAGAAACAACTGCTAAGGTCGAAAAAATCTCTGACACCGTACGTAATTGTAACCACATGACCGTGTAGATGAGGTGTTACTTCCCATAAAACTTAATGTACATCCTTACCGAACATTCCTTTACCGCAAAGGTTCTTCCATACAGAACGAAATTATCTTCTGCATTACGATCTTAAAGAACTGTTTATTATGAATTAAGGTAACAGATAAGATGAAACGAAAGTTCTGAAAAGGGCACACTATGTTTCAAATGCTTCTATCTGTCTGCCGAGGCCAGTTTAATTTATATGTCCTATACGTAAGTGTACAAGTCAGCTTTTTATCTTGCCCCAAAGCTCAATCACAAGACGCGCTCGAGGGTTAGTGCCAACGTACAGCGAACAAATTTACTTTCCTTATCTTCAACTAATTCCTCGGGGAAGAAGCCTCTTGACAGACTGATCAAGAATTTCGACGTCTTAACGAAACCCCAACGCCTCCTACCAACTGCGCAAGTGCCCACAAATGCAGTGGTACCAACCCCTAGCCAGCTAAATTATCCGCATATTCTGTTCCTTTAGGATACATTTTAAAAATATCTTCATATCAGCCACGTAATTTTTCATCTTCAGACTTTCCAATGACAATTTTGTATGCATGGAAACTGTATACCTAGCCCATCTCATCTTGCTTGATAAGACTGCCCTAATAATATCTTTTGAAGAGACCAAATTATGAAGATTCTCTTCATTAAAAAAATATTAGTTTAATTGTCCCATTCGTTGACTTAAGGAATAAATAACATTACGTTTTCCTTAAATGACAGTCATTTTATCATTTTATCAAATATCTCTCGTCAGACTACTTAGATATGACTTTTAATAAAAGATTTATTGATACGTAAAGGAAAGCAATAAAAGGAACGCTTAGACAAACTAAACATTTTCTACAACTTGTACACAAAATCCTCATGCAGAATATAAGAAAACAGAAACTAATGACGACTAAAGATAGAGGCAGTATGTTCCTTCGAAACGTTGCTACCCGCTTAAAAGTCAATATGGCGTTAAAAACCAGAAAAATACCAACATACAGAATAATAAACGGTATGAATGACAAAAATATGTTAAAGAACTTTCTATGTGTATCGGTGGTCTAGCGGTTAGAACGCTGGCCCTGTAATCCTGGGGTCTCGGGTTCGATTCCCGGCGGTGCCCGAATTTATAACTTGTGTTGGGCAAGGCCGTGGTCTAGGCAACACGGAGTTTTCCACCGTGGCATCCCAACAATTACTCCATTCACACACAGAAGAAGGCAATGGCAAACCACTTCTGGAACATCTGCCAAGAACGTATATGAACAGGTCCCAGTCCGAGAAAAGGATGGAAGGATCCTGGTCATATGGACCTGTCGTCAGACAGAACACTACAAATAAAAAATAATCAGAATGAAGGAAATGTAACAAAACGTTTACATAAGAACCTCTTACAATCGTTGGTTTGTTTTACTACAAACTACAAGGCGAATATAGCCGGCCTGTATGTTCCAGAACCCCAGGATCGTAATGGACTGACGTAAATAAACCAGGCAGGAATTACCGCCGGAACATAACACGTGTCAAAAATGTCTGTGTTAAAGTGGCAATGTAGTTTGACAGCTATCGCTATGGTAACTGCACTCGCGTATATTTCCTTACAAAATAGTTCCCCGAGGCATACGGCTATCTGAAGAAACATGACTTGCCTCTACCTACTTCATCTTTGTTGATAATTGCCGGAAATACGAAGAACGAATATTAACAGTGGAACGAAATGCACCAAAGCGACACCTGTAATTTAATTATTTAAAGAAGGCGTCTGGAAAAAGACACAGCTGCTCAGAGTACTTACCGCGTAGTTGCAGACTTCCAACTACGAGCTGGCGGCCAATCCCCCCTTTACTCCACAGGACAGGGGGACACGACCCAAGATCTGACACATCTGAAAACAAACAAATATGACGGTACAAATCGTGCTACCGTGGACAACTAAATTCTACTATTCCCAAACACTCGTTTCGAGTTAACATACCGCCTCCATCTTCAGGGAGAGACAATATGCTTAACAGTAAAACCAACATTGACAGTACATACTCTTCCAGTTTATACCAGCGCATATTTGTTTATTTATAACCTAAATTAATGCATTTACCCGACCATATTCGACAAAAGACCGATTTCTGATAACGTCCAGATGTTATTACATCAGATATCTGAACCAGGGATGCAATAAAACAGGACATCGCTAACTGACAAAATTGCCAACAGCTTCATAATATCGATTTCTGCTACCTCACGAGAACTTCAAATATGCGCTCTGAATTTTATTACATGTAGGTAATGATAAAGAGTAATTTATAGGACTCGGAATCAATACCACATCGCCAATCCACCCGTAAGCCCCTCTCACTGCGAGGATACAGCTCGTGGAGGAGGAGGAGGAGGAGGAGGGGGGTCGAGTTTATAACTACATTAATGAACCCCGCAAACCTACCCCTTCAGCAGCACATCAACTTAAGCAAGTGACCAGATCGGCCCCGCTTCATATTCAGGAGATCCCAGGTTCAGATCTCGGCCCTGAGATCGTCTATCCTGACTCAAGATTTTCGTACTTTCCCCGTGGGCCCAACCACGCAAATGACGAGAAAATTTTAGCAATTACGTCTGGATCGTTCCTTTCCATATCCTTTCCGATTCATCCCTTAAATAAGCATGTAATTAGATG
>NW_019059696.1:26034-59540 GCF_000696155.1 Zootermopsis nevadensis | reverse complement strand
AGCCGTCGGAACAATGCGCAGCGCCGCTCCCCAGTTGCTACCACACGGCGTCGCCGAAACAGGATTATCAGTATTAATGTTAACATGATGTTAAATGTTCACATAACATACAATTATAAAGTCCCTGTTGTTCAGGATTGTTAAAAACTTCGTCTCTCACCCCTACAGAAGAATTAGGCCCAGGGTTCTTGAGAAATAGCGCGGAGAAAAAAAAATATGGGCCTACGACACGCGACATACCCTACAGATGGAGGACTCCCCGCGAAGAAGCGGTTGTACAAACCCTCTGGTACTTCAATTGGTAGGTTCAACGCCGCTGATCCTGAGCCAGTTCTATCCACCTCCCATCCTCACAACCTATTTACAGAAGATCCGTCTCTTTTCAGTTCTTCCAAGTGACCATTTTCCAAGAGGTTCCCCGTGTTAATTTCTTGTCTTCGTTTCAAAGTTATCCCTCCATCCCCTACCTACCGAAACGTCCAATGTTCCATTGCCCTGACAACACTAGAACACCACTACATAATACTTCTACGGTTTAAAATTCAAATATCATCTGAAAACGAGTATACTCACTGAGTAATGCAGTTGCCATGGAAACATTAATGGGTTATACTCTCGTGTTGTTTTGTTTCCAAGAACCAATTAAATTTTGTGCATTAAATGTATTTGTTCTTTTCCACGTTCGAATGTACAGCCCGCATATTTATTACGACTGTGCGGGTAATAAAATATTCATTTCACGAACACATCTATCAGGACCTGGCAGTTATTCTGCTACCTATAAAATTGGACAGAAATTTTCAGATTTTTGCAGATACCTGTATCCTGTCCGAACCACAAAATCTAGTCGAAAACCTTCGATCGAGTAAATGTCCGCCCTAAATTGCTTACAAGTCGGAAAGACGATAAACAGAACACTTATTTTCCTAGATTTGTTAACATACGATTCATAAACTTGTAATTTTATGTAATTAGTGCATAAAACGCATAAAAATCAACTTTAATTTCAGACTACAGAAACAGATAATGGAAAAATTTTCAAAGGAACACGCGGTTGCACAATAATTGCCTTAAATACCATTAATGCAATGGGGCCTCGGTTTCGATTCCCGGCGGTGCCCGAATTTATAACTTGTGTTGGGCAAGGCCGTGGTCTAGGCAACACGGAGTTTTCCTCCGTGGCATCCCAACAATTACTCCATTCACACACAGAAGAAGGCAATGGCAAACCACTTCTGGATCATCTGCCAAGAACGTATATGAACAGGTCCCAGTTCGAGAAAAGGATGGAAGGATCCTGTTCATATGGACCTGTCGTCAGACAGAACACTAAATAATAAAATATGGCTCAGGATGGCTTATGAAGCAACAATAATAAGAGTACTACAATGACCTCCGTGGTTTGTAAAGGTGGTAGTACTGTTGGGATGAAAACCGTTGGAGCGTTCCGCCATCATCTTCAGACATCTGTCCATGACCAAGCGATGAATTATCTGGAGCTGAACTAATCATAAATCAACGAACGGTATCTGACTTATGGTCGGAAGCCTGTCAAAGCTAACAGAATGCTTCGACCTTACTTCGCAAAGCCCCGCCCACACGCTTTTCGAATCACGTCGCAGTCTGCAAAATCATTACCGTTCGCTTCATGCATTCGGTACACGAAATACGTAAAGTAAATATTGTTTCACGCAACTTTGCCTACTGTTTAATTACGCACCAGGGACAAATTTTACCTTCACCTTTTCCTATTTTGGTTTATATCGGTCTAATAAAAGTATATTAGCTCCTCAGAACCAGGACCGCTCCGTAAAGGTGTATTGGGGGCGTAGAAGTAAACATCCAGCATTCTATTCCTTCGAAACTAAATTAAAGACAGAGAGATACTAATACTACACGGTAAAAAAATAATATCTAATTTAAGAAAACTCAATGCAGGAAAGTCCCCTTTGAGAAGATGATGTTAACGCTCAGCTAGATAAATTTCCAACATTCTAAGGAACCCGCCACTGGTCCTTATTGCTGAGGCAGATGAATCTAGTCCAGTATCTTCTTCCCTATTTTCACAAGATCCATTTTAATATTATTCTTCCTTCTACGCATAGATATGGCGTGAATGCGCTCAGTCGAGCACAGCAGATTAGTTAAGTCAGTAGCAGATTTGCATACCCAATACACGAAAAGCACTTTGCTGAGCTAACGCTACAAGACGAAGAATAACAAGGAAAGACGAGGTCCCATTACTCGATATTCTGAAACTCCGGATGAACAGAAGTCCAATATTTCCAAGCGAGATATCCCGTGCACAGCATGGAAAGAGTTGCAGCAGTTGATAAAACCTGGAGCATTTCCCAATAACAGCGTCGATGGGGAAAATTAAAAGAAATTGCGTCTCTGAAACAGTATCTGGGCGAAAATACGATAAAACGTGTCCATTGCTAACAAGAAATTTCTTTTTCAAAAAACAGCACAAAGTAACATTAGCCTATTCACGGTACAAAGCAATGCACATTTCTCGAACTGCATTAAGAACTTTGCTCGTAACACATTTACGTGTTCATTCCACACTTCAGTGTCACTGGACCACAAACGAAGCTGAATCTCACAATTCTGGTCACGTTGCGTATCAACCCTTGCATCTCACACGGTCCAGCACAAATCTGTTTCCATAATCAACCGGGATTCAAAACGAAATCCTAAAATCATCGCGACAATTCGAAATTATTGCTCAACCACAGAAATTATATCCCAGCACAGGAAGACCACACTGCCTAAACTTTTCGTGTGTATTCTCAGTACCTAAAAAAAAACCGGGCAGGTTAGCGTGTTGATAAAGCTCTGAACTCAAATTCGATACGAACTTGTTTCAATCTCGACAGGACTACAGCCTATTCTTGCTGAGGTTTCGAGATATTTTTTTCAGTATCTCCACAAACTATGACTTTATTTATTTATTTAGTGTTCTGTCTGACGACAGGTCCATATGAACAGGATCCTTCCATCCTTTTCTCGGACTGGGACCTGTTCATATACGTTCTTGGCAGATGATTCAGAAGTGGTTTGCCATTGCCTTCTTCTGTGTGTGAATGGAGTAATTGTTGGGATGCCACGGAGAAACCGGGGAAGCCCCCGGAGGAAAACTCCGTGTTGCCTAGACCAAGGCCTTGCCCAACACAAGTTATAAATTCGGGCACCGCCGGGAATCGAACCCGAGATCCCAGGATTACTACTAATTTAAAAATCTTAACGTACTCACCATTCATCACCTTCCCTCTCTTTACAGTATATAACTTCTAAAGTTAAATAAAAGTAATTAAATGATTCCTAGATCGTTTACAAACGCTTTCGAACAGCGTATAACAAAACACCGGATAGAATCTGCCTGGATTGACTGAGGAAAATCATGAGAAATCTCCTGAAATACTAACCGCTCAACTGCAAAATTCGTCCCCGTTCATAAACAACCTAAAATAAACCAGACAAGCAGTGAAAACATTAAAAGCTGACATTCCTCGTTGTAGAAAGTTCGCATCAAGGGAACAAACTTTTGACTTCTTTAATTATCGCTCGAAAATTCAGGAAAGTAATGACCGATCCTGTGCTATCAAGGGAAAAGTAATGTTTCCTCCCGAACGTCCCCGTGTCGAAACGTACGTTGAGTGATCACAAGCTAATTCATGAAGCTCCCACCACGACTCGAGCACGTAAATGTTTTCAATTATCAGACGAGCACTTGACGTAAAGAAGGACCAAAGCAAAGACGTAAATTAAAGAACCAGTGTTCAACGGAAACCCATAAAACGTTTGAAGGCAGTTAATGACACTAGAATCACTCCTACCCCTATAACATTGGCCCTAAAAACCGCTCAACAACGTTTCAGACTACAGAATAGTTGCCTGAGGAAAATACTGAAACGTCACAGTACCAAATTTAAGGAGAAACACTAACAATATAAAACAGGGGTGTCTGTGAACAACTGGCAACTGTTCGTTTAGAAATCCAGAGCTCCTATGGGATCCAAAAGCCGGAAGTCAGTTCAGTTCAACGCAGATCTCTAATACAAGACTACGCTCCCCTATAATCGTAATTCCTAGTTCACGGTACGTTCATTGAACGCTAAGTAGTTGCTCGGATGTTCAAGGAAGTGATTGTCGTTATGGAAATTGTGTCAGAATTATGTAAAAATTTTCATCTTTTAAACCTGTTGTTTGTTGTTCACTTCATAACACATCTTCCTAAGAACGTTAATAATGACTTATTGTTCACTTCATAACACATCTTCCTAAAAACGTTTATAATTACTTTTATAAACAATGTTCCCTGAACTTTCGATATTCATTTTCACGTTCAAGAGATCTGTTATTAATGAATTCAATTCACCATCTCAAAACATGTATGGACCAGTCCTGAGAACATTCTTCACTGTTATTATTCCTCTATGCAGAATCAACTGAGCAAGTAACTATTACCAGACGACCGAAACGTCGAAAAACTACCCGACTAAAACAAAATCACATCGACAAAAAAATTTAAATAAAAATTTGCGTATTTCTTTTTTTTAACTTCACTGATAATTAAATAGAAATGCACGTAGCTTTATTTAGAACTTTGCAATAAACAGTTGACGGAGCTGGCACAACGCTGAACACTAGACGTCTGCAATAAATGACAAAACTGTTTTATTGTCTCGTAAAACGAAAGTCGGAATCATAAAGTCCATTACCACATTCATGAATATTCATGAGTCGACGATCAAAAACGTGGAAACTTTTCTATCTAGAAACAGAGCAGAACGTGTTTACAAGCAACGATATAAAACGGTTCCCTTTAAATTATGGTCTCGTAAGCTCATCAAAATAATAATTAAATCTCCTGGTCCGACATTGAAAGAAACATTTCGCGTGTCTGTTACAACGACGCCAAGACAAGACATGAAAGATTATAGCCATTTGCCCTGAAAATCAGACTAGACAGAAAATATAAAAATATGCCCTATTTCCCGGTGTGTGATACGCGCTCTTTTGCCTTCAAAATACCCCACAAAATCATTGCGCGTCATTACCACCGTAACCAGTATACATGCACTCAGAATCGGCAACATTCGGTTAACTTCGGTTCAAATTCGTTTCCGTAATTTCCTTCCCTTGAGAAGCAATGTTCAACAATCAACATAATTCCAGAACATTTATGACTATTACAAATGAATAATACGTTTTCAAAAATGTTATATATATATATATATATCAATTTTTGCTTGATTTTTTGTTTCATATTTTAAAATTACATTGATTTTGTGGGTGCGTTTTATATAAGGAAGTATCTTACACACCAAAACATACGGTGTTTACATTTGGTTGACAATTTAACTATGTTATTTTAACTTAAATTTCGATCAATAAGTTGAAAAAATTGTAAGAATTTTTTAAAATGGACCTTTAGCCTGGTTCTAATCCAGAAGTCGTCTGAAGACACAGATAAATTCCATAAAGAGGACATGACAGGGGTTTGAATCTGGTATATCCCGAATATAAATCTACACAATCACTGAAAAATTCCTCACAGGTACCCGGATAAATAATACCATCAGGACTACCGTCACAATAGTCACACTAATGCTGTTTGCGGCTAAGAAAAGAACGAGAGAAATTTCTGGAATACTTCCCGGTAATCCTACGGGAGAACGGTTATACAGATTCCAGGTAGTCAGACAGCTTTGTTCTAACTTTTCTCTCCTCTTTTGAGAGTCTTCCATCGAGAAGAAAAGAAAATGTTCTGGAAGAATGTCTGTACCCAGCGGAGACTAAGTTCATAGAAAATAGGCTCCAGAATCAGCACCAAACGTTACCTTACCTACTGCTCCTAAAATTAAATCAGCATTGTGTTGTGCGGAAAGAAACCTCAATAGGGAAAGGAATAAATATAAACAACATTTTGATTTTAAGACGTTGTTAATAGAGCCCGCTTAGCGCTACAACTTTAAAAAAAATGGCGATTTCTTCCTTTGTTCTTAATACAGAACTAATGAGAAAATTAGTTCTTTGGGTTCAATGCCTCGCCCGTGCAAAGTCCATACTTACGCAGCGCCGTAACAGAGCGGCAACCAATTCGACACGGATGCGAGACGGGAAGTCGAAACACGTCACTACAAGGCTTAATGCAGAATTGTGGAAATGGTTTAATGAAGACGATTAAGTGGAAACGTTACATAATACTTCTTAATTAATTCAGAACTAACTTGATGCGTTATTGTCGTAAAATACGTCAGTTGGCTCCACTTACCACATGGGGCCGATTTCGTGAAGCGACAACTGTTTGTTTACTTTAATTAATCGATATCACGGGAGTAATGTGCAATGGTTTCAAACAATTATTCCAGATTGCCTAGCACACTCGTAGCAAAAACAACACGATACTTTTGTTACTAGGCCCAAATTAAGTGTGACAAGAATTTTGAAGGACGTATTATCAACTGCAAAAGCTATTTATCGTTCCAGTTGAAAGAGGCTGATTGATGAAATAAATTCTGAATGTGGGGGGGAGCTTCGACTTTCCGAGATGAAACGCGTCGAATATTCAAAATTATCCAAACTTTCGACAAACGTTGCCGCTGCCACCTTCAGGACGAATATGTAATGACTGGGGGTTTCAAAGACTTATATATAGCTGGCAGTAAGTAGGTGACCAGTTTGATTTGGTGGTACTGATTGGTGAAGAGGAGGAACAGGTAACAATGCGTGAGACCGAAGTGGCCGTGGCATACTTAAAGACAAATAACATAATTTTCCACTTACAGAACCCATAATTTTATGACTTCGTTCACAAACGACGGCCTTTGGGCCATATCCTATGGTAAATAAATGCATTCAACTCCTTCACGCCCGATTTATCCGACATGCATTTTAATAATATCCCATCTAAGCCTAGGTCCCCCTAGGAGTCTCTTCATTACAATTGTTCAGAACAAAATTGCGTAGGTGTTCCTCATTTCGTCTACTGGATTCAATTAATCTCTCCTGCCTGTCTCGTTATCCTTGTGTAATCATCGTACTTTGCTATATGCACAAGTCACAAAGATTTTTAAAACATAATTTTCTTCAGATTTCCTTTTCTCCTCCTTCTTAGACCCCAGAACTTTGTTTTCAATCACCCCCAATTCTATGCGAAAGAAACAGAATATAATTATCTCAGAATAATGTACGACCTACTCCGCCAACGAAGTTCTTAAAATTCTTGCGAGGTACTTGGAGATCACGTCTGATCCCACACCCACAGTTACACCAGTAACTTCACATTCATGCACAATTATATCCTCAACGGTTCCCCCTTTCATAACTAGAGAGTCTTCGTCCACTGCCTGCTCATTGTGTTTAAAGAAAGACGGTACACATACCCCATTATATTCTCAGTGTTACTTGCAGCCCATAGTTCTAAGTATCGAATGCTCCAAGAGTTTAATTTCCCGTACAAAACTTGCATGTGCATCATTAACCACAATTCACACAACCCGGAAGAAAATACAAATTTTCTGTTCTCATTATCGGTTAATCCACTGCATTGTTTCCCGCGTTATAAACATATATACACTTGACAAATCGAAGCTAAATATAACGACGAGGTTAAGAATGTGTGGAGCTATACCTCCACTCACACCTCTAAAGGCGTGATGCTTTATAAAGTACAGAAAAACTGTAGCCACTGTCTTTTAATTCCCTGTCAATTCTTAGCAAACGTAAAGAAAAACATTTCTCTTCATAAACTTTCAGAAATCTGACGTAAGGTTCCATGAGTATTTTAATCTCAACTTCTGGACTGGAGCGAGTTATGTGGATTCACCCTCCAGCCTCATTACCACCAGGGGAACAGTCCATCATATCCTCTGGATGTTATCGATTGACGGTGAAAAGAAAAATGCATACTTGGAATCGAAACTAGGTCGCCCAGACTAAAATCAGTCAATTTACTAACTCAGAATCCCGATTCACAAAATTATGAAAATTCATATTCAAGTCAGTTCATCCTATCGAGTGGCTAAATTGACAGCTAAAGACTTATTTAAGAAGAGGGAACGAAAACCTAGACTCTCATCAGAAGATTTGTTATTGCGATTACCCTAGGGACGCCATGAAGAGAATGTTTGAAAAGGAAGTTTTATAGACGTTCGTATCGAAAGGATTTGGCACAAAGTGTAACACTTACAAAGGCATGTTAAATTAAATACAGTTATTAATACTGTGACAAACAGTAACATCAAAGGTAAAAGAATTTCCGATATGTGTAATGGAAGAAAGTTGAATAAAGGATATTAAGGGCCATGAAGAGTAATAATAGAATCACATGCAAATTATATCAGAGCAACAGAATGTAATAACAGACAGAAAATTCCGTGTGATTCAAATTCTTCTTTTCTACACATCCAAAATAACTTCGTAGACATTTTATGAGTTTCTTTCTATTCATAAATTTACAAATTCTTCTAAAATACCTCGAGTGTTCACTGTGCCCTCTTTCTTGAAAAGAAAGTATTTACCAGTATACTGCAGAATATCTATCATCATTTCACAAACCAAAACGTGGAACTATTTTATGAATTGTGTTCGTAAAAGGGGCTACAACTCAGCTATTATCATCCTAATTCCCCATCTTGTGAAACTAAAGTATGTTTTTTTAAATTACCATGTCGTTTGTGTGTGTGACTGTCTCTCGCGTTCAGATTCTGATTAAGTCGGCGAAATACATAAATAAACGTTCACGCTGTCAGACCTGAACCCAACAACGTAATTTTTAATATTCTAAAATTTCTGATAACAGATATTTCGCTAATGAAATACTTAATGATTAAGTTTCAAGTATCAGGAACACAGAAACACCGAAGAATAATAACAAATAATTAAAAATTTATATTAAATATAAACATTAGTCGAATTTTGCCTCTGTAATAACACGGGCGCTCTGCCAGTGTTTGTATATAGTAAGTAGATAAATAAATAACAACACAGGACGCGCGAAACTGTTAGACGAAATTGCCACTAGGGTCACTTAATGAAGGTTTCCGAAGAGCAAGGAGAATTCTCAGGGTCCCACCCGCCCCTACGTTTTCACCATTCTCCGAACTCGGTACACAAAGACGAAATGAAAGATTTAAAATAATTAGACACAGGAAGAATAACAGAAAATAATTTTTAAAAAAACCAGAATGGCGAACAAAGAAATTCAATGAAATGACGTACATAAATTCTGAATTATCTACCGGAAGAATGGACGAAGAGACGAAAATACGGAACGAGTAAAAGACGTCGAGGAAACAATTAGCAGTATTAAGGAAAAGAGTAGAAAACCGAGGAATGTTATGAAAACACTGCACAAAAATGCATCAATTTAACCTGTGTCCTAGAATCCACCTGACAAGAGGGGGGAGGGGGCTAGAAAGTCTGAAGATAATTATAAAGTACATTAGGACGTCGTGCTGTGGGGGTCCAACTGGGACAGGGTCGCTCCAACATCGCCGCAATAAGGCCAATAACGCTCAAAGAGGAAAACGGATTCGCCGACGCTATGAGCGGGGTTAGCGGCCTCAGTATTTGCATTCAGGTCATACCCGTGATCAACCCTCAGCTTACATCGCCCACTCGTGGGTTCCAAATTATCTGCGAGAAACTTCCTTTAGACAGCGCTGTTCTGTCACCCACGATCACGTAAGACCACGCACAGTGGAAAAGTTCGTTTAAACAAAAGTGTGAAGTTTTAAACTGCATCGAT
This sequence comes from Zootermopsis nevadensis, assembly GCF_000696155.1. The sequence continues at coordinate 49,783 of NW_019059696.1, read as the reverse complement.
ATTGCAATGTTAAAGATGATTTGGGTTAGATGCCGGTACAGTCATGGATATTTCTGTTCATAACCTGACCTAATTCATCCAGTTATCCACTGTTTAAAATTTCGCTATTTACCGTTGAATAAATAATGGTTTCATTGCAAACGAGAATTATTAAGAAACGGAACGGGACGAGTGTTTCAAAACACTGTGTATTTCTTTTGCCTGAAAATAATATTATAAACCCCCTTTCCCCCCCGGACGAGATCTGGAAACGTACTACATTCCAAAAAATACGCATCGCAACTATGGTTATTCGGATTTTGGGCTCAGAATAAGTATTGAAATTACATAACAGACTGTATTTTATGATGCAGACATTATATTTTTTTCGTCAGTAAAAGTGCGCATAAAAAGTAAGTTACAGGATCAGCTCGGAGCACGAAGACTCACTCATAAATATTTATACAGCATGGATACAAGATTACGTTCAAGCATTACACAGGTCACGATGCAAGCTTATTAAAAATGCAAAAGAAATCAGTCTGCATAGCAGGGAACAACAAAGGAAGTTCGCAGGAACTTCATTTTGACTTTGAGTAAAATGAATTCTGACTAAAGCAGCGTGAAATTGTCTCCAAAGACAGCTTTCGGAATTCAATTTTGGATTCTTGCTCTGTTGTCGGAGAAGGCTTATATTCCGGCAGTAACCATGGAGACACTACGGGCAATGGTCGATAAACGCGGGGACAGTGAACTAGGGTTACGCAGGGCTTCGCAACTCTTCAACCCCCCCCCCGGGGGGGAGGGGGGGGTCCCATGGAAATCCAATCAACATAACTGTGTCACTTTGTGGATACAGCAGGTGACAGCTGCCGCGATAAGTAATTAAGTAATAAACTGAACAAGGACAGGCTGGTCATTTAGCACGCAAGGTTAAAGTGGTCTAAACATCTCAAGATGAGGGTCAACTTCGGAGACCTGCAAATTGACAGCAGGATTAAAAAATGAGTAATAGAATTTGGGTGTGAGGTTGTAAACTAGATTCAAATGGCTGATTACAGAGTTAAATGTGTTGGGCTTTTGTGAACACGGTAATGAAACGAGTGATTTCATAAAATACAAACGTTCCAAAAAGAATGCGTTGCACCTCAAGCCCTGCTATGTGTCCAACCAATCTCAGTCTAGAATGGATGTTTACAATTAAACTAAATTAAGAAGCAAAACGCGAGACTAATTTTTACAGCAGAATTTATTTAGGATGGATGATCACGATTGCGAGAAGGTGAAGACATGTAAAGATGCGGTCTTCATCAAGAATTAACCTGGATAGACTTGCGAGGACCCGGGAATATCTGCCAGCTTACCTTCGTAGCTCTTAAAATACAAGACAGGAGGCGCCCCATCAGGGCTCTTTGCCCGCGTAACAGAATTTGGGCACTTCTGCCAGACGGAAGTAAGAAACATCGGCGAGTATATTCTATAGAACACCTTCGCCTGGTAATTTCAGCATAAAGTAGCAAAAAAGAAGAGTGTAGAGCTGCTAAGAGGAGAAACAGGTCGCCAGTAAAGTATTATATGACTAGAACTACTCGTATGTAATTGGACTCATCTTCGTTAGCCTCTGAATATGAGCAACGGGAAAGTTGGTAATCAAAACACGTGCACATAAACACAGCGCATACTAATTCCGTGGTACAGGGTGTTTCATTAATGACAGTATAAATTGTTGTTAATAAATTCTTCGAAGTCGTGGCGATGTTCAATTTAAACGACGGTAACAAATAAAAATCGCGTTCAAATGCATAATAAACATCGGTGTGAAACTGTGTATCTTGAATTAAATAAACAAAACAGATTAAAGGTCTCTTAAAACAAGATTCCGAGGGAAATGATCTGTCCTACCTGACAAGAGGATGGAGAAAAGTGAGTACAAAACTCTGACCTGGAAACTTGAAGGAAAGAATCTACTCAGAAGACATAGAAATATATGGGAGGATAATATTAAAATGGGTCTTATGAGAATAGGCTGGGAAAGTGTTAATTCGATTCAGGTGGCTTAGAACGCTATAATGAACCTAATTTTTTGACTATCTGAGAGTATATTTATTAGCCTCTCAAGATGTCTGTGTTCCATGGACGAAGGCACTTAGTTGTTCATAACCACACAAATTTAATTGCGAAAAGATACGTCGATCTAGTGTAATTAATTACAGATGAACCGTCCGCCCTGTTACAGAAATTTCCCTGCTGAATGGATAACTATTCAATTGTTAATGGAAACAGTCGTTGTCATGGTAACCACAGGGGCTTACGCATTCATTACTGGGGACTGCAACTTGAGGCCTGTCGTGGTCCAACATTCAGAAAACACGCTTGCGTTTATACGTTCCCCGTTTAACGCGTTTTCTATGCACGCAGGTAAGCAATTACCTGTAACCCCCCCCCCCCCCCACCCCCCACTCTTACCTGGCCGCTCATATAAACGGACTGTAGATTCAGCCAATTTCGTAGCCAAGATACAAACACCACCAGGTGCTGGAATATATCGCCATGGCAACCGTTGCCCGCTTCCAAACTTCGCTTTACCAAGTCAAAACTTCAACTAGTAGAGGCCTAATTTAACAGTGAAATTTTAACAAGTTTAGCAAACGCTACAAATTCGGTGATTGTTTTCCTGTCTACTACAGCGCAACTCAATGTTAATTCTGGTCTCATACATTTTAATCATCTTCACTAATGGTGTTCAGACGACGCTAATGTCTTTGGCTTTAATTCTCGGGGGCAATTGAAATACAAGTCTCAGGAAATTAGAGACACCCGCGGTGACCAAATTGTAAACTGAAACAATTTGTATTTTCGTGGAATCGTAAAATTCATTACCATTACAAAAGCCGTCCACTGAACCAGTTCACAACCTAACCAACTATTTTTTAAGATACGCGTTAATATAGTGCACGATCTATATAACGTGTGTTCCACGTGGTCTTCTAATCAAAATGCTAGGCAAATATATTGCGGTTTCGTGCATGCCTCATGTTTAGCCAATCCGTGGGTAACGACTTGAAATTCGACTGTATCATAAAACAATACAGGACCGCCTTTTCTACACCCTTACGAATTAATCATGAATAATCGTTGTCATTAGACGCTATGTGACCGGTTTAGTTGAGGAAGTGTCCACCCCTCACCTATTGGAAGAGGCTGGGTTGGAAGTAGCAGCGTAGATAAACATCAGGTGCCTGCCGGGAATCATATCCCAGTCGTCTAGCCGGTAGCCGGTCAGTTTAATGACTGACCTTTGCTAGCTCTTGTGTACCAATTGGAATCAAATGAAACCTGTATGTACCTAAGCTATGTGTGGGCGGAATTACGAAGTACTGAACTTTAGGGCAAGTCACACAGATCTGTCTGTGCCCCTTTGAACAGTCTACACACTGTGTCAGAGACCAGGTGGTTCAATATCGCACTCCTACCTCGCAGATGAAGGTTGAATACCTGGGTAATACACGTGGGATTTTTTTTAAAGCAGGATGTTTACAAAGAATATCGTAAAATCAGCTACATAATTTGTGCTCGGCACCAAAAGACGTACAGATGTGCACAGCATGTGGGAGATAAGAAATGCGTACAAAATTTTGGTTGGAAAGCCTGAAGCGAAGAGACCTCTGGTAACACCCTGGCGCAGATGGGAGGATTCGAAGGGTGTGGATTGGATTCATCTGGCTCGTGATAGGGACCGGTGTCTGACATTCGGGTTCCATGAAAGGCAGAGAAATCTTTGTCTTGAAGATATTATCCCAGTATTTGCTTAAACTAACTGAAAAAAAAAACATTATATGTATGTCAGTATATGTAGTATCTGACTTGAACTCGCGACCTCCCGAATACTACACAGCAACGCATAGCCACTAGACTAACATCTGATCGGCTGTCATGCATTGCATTTCTTTGCTAAGTGAGTTACTAATAGCAACAGTTTCGTTTGTAACACGACACTACGCCTGGTGCCCTTGAAGGAATGCTTCGGTCACCTGCCAGACAAACGGTGAACACACTTGACGATCACGAGAGCGAACATTTCAACTCGCCATGAAGACACGTGTTAGGGTCAGGGATGAGGAAGACAGCCGCCCGTTTTCAGGGCAGAGTGACATGTAGATCTTCCCACAGCCGGGAAATAGTGCATTAAGACAATAAATTTCCCTCGCAAACAATGCCATGTTTTATGCATCAACCGTAAAATTTGCTCCGTGCTAGAAACAGGGCAACTCGGTGTAATCCATCACGTGCTAAAGTGGCGTAAGGGTCCCGTAAACATTCTATCCAACTGTGAACGTCTGCAAGGGATGAGATTACATTATCACTGTACCCCACTTGAACCTGTATTCTACGTTAAAGGTGAGATAAATAACAGAGCAAATAAAAATAAGTAATAAAGATTAAAAAAAGAAACAAGGAATAAAAAATAATTTTTAAGAAGGAACGAAACAAAATATAAATAAGAATCAAATGCAATAAGGAAAGGTATGAAAATGGCTTCTACAAATACTTTACTCTTATGCGTTCGTTGAATTTGGTACACGAAGTGAACAATGTGCATGCCACAATTATCAAAAAAACATGTAACGAATTTCCATTAAATTTGGTATAAGTTAGCGACATTATAAGCTCTTACGTAATTAATCTTTATCAGTCTAACCCATAAAATATACAACATTCAAATCTCTACAAAAATATGACCTGGGCAGACACTGCATATTTACCGAAGTAATATTTTTTTATATAAAATATCAGAGCCCTGAATTAAATGTCGATAGTTATGTTACCACCTCAAAAGTTTACACTACAGCCATATTCGTATTATTATAAGGAAATTAAATTGTGGGTATCTTCTGTGACTTAATATTCATAAAAAGTTTCATGGAAATCCATTACGTGCTTCGAAACTTATAACACGCATGAATATACACGCGGACATACCATAAGCCTGTTTTCCCTTTAAAGTATACAATAAGATAAAATTATTTTTATTTGCAGGCAGCTTGTTATTAAACCCCAGAGAAAAGACGGGTTCTCTAAAAACATAAATTACGTACTGATATAATTCCAATTTTTGTAAAGTTTACTGCCTCCAAAACCCGCGACATTTTTTTTGTTCATTATACTTCATATAACCTGTTCTTACCTCCCTTGCAAAAACAGCTCGAACGCCATTGGCGAAACGAAACAGGTTCCATCCGCTGCACTGAGTTCATATTACACTGATTTTACTCGCTACGACAAGATTCTAAACCACAACGAGTATAACATACGATGGTACATATAATTCCACAACTTGCAAACAATATCTAACATCATCACCTCAAATAATGCTGCCGTAATGAACATTTATCTTCACAAAAGTACCACCTTGCATCCAAACACCCATTTCGAAAACGATGCTCACTTGTCTACCTACAATCGGGAGCATTCGGCGGACAGATCGACAGTCTTCGGTAATCAGTCACAAGATGGATGAGTAGTTGGGGAGGGGGGAAAACAATTGCAATCTGCCTTTCTCCAAAGAGAAATTAAAACCGAAGAGGACACATCATGGCGCCTTTAGTCGTTTGGTACAAACCTAATATTAACCTAAGTATCTATAGAATGAAACTACGATTTAGTTCAGATATTATTTCAAACATTAAAATGTAACGGTTGTTATGAAACTTAAATCTGAAAGGAAGCGATAGGAGGTGGTTCAAGTATCGAAGTCATGAGGAAAACAGTGATACGTACCACAAGGAAGGATTCAGTGCACTAAAATAAATATTTAACCCTCAAACAGCTGTATTTGATTACTTACATGGATATCATATAAATTTTTCACAATTCCAAACTGCTTTCTATTACATCAGATATGCGGGTGGTCTATATTTCTACATCAAACAAGCGTACGATATGAGAAATTGGTAAAAAGTTTCGGAGAAACATATTCCTTCCAGCTTCAGGGCTGATTTCGTTGAAGTATAAATCTTGCTTAGTAATAATTTAATTAATCAAGTGTTGTAGGTGGGTAGTTACCACCCGGGGATCAGTCGCGTTGAATTTCAATGCGTCATGTCATATGATAAAACATTTTAAAAACGTATATATTAGTTAACATAAGAATCGACTGTTTGTGAATTAATACGCGACTCAGAGACCACTAGTTATAAATCGTGGGCTTAATTTCCGAACAGATGTACGTAGTGTTTGCAGATGAGTGATTATAATATGTAAAGGAATATACGAGCGAACAGAGAAAGCACACAGCGTTCCATCCTCAAATGAAACTGTTTAAAACATGCTTCGTTTGGGGCGGATGTAATTTTAAAACTGCTTTGGTGTCCTGAAAACGATGAGGCTCTCACCCCTAGACCTGAATGCGGATTTCAATTGCGATCCCAACAACCCTTGAGCTCAATACATAATTTTTATCCCCTGTCAAAAACATGAAAGACCATATCTACGTATAAATTGAGAAGGATGTGAGATACAGTCATAATAAAACAGACATTTATAATTTGGGACTGTTTCCGAAAGGAAAATTGTTTTTCGGAATAGGATATTAGAATGACGCTATTATTAAGTGACCTTAGAGCGGCCACAGTCTGATTCTCGAGGTAGGAGAAATTAATGTTATCGATTCGATAGAGCAACGGAAAAGGCATCTGTTGACAGAACAAATGTGTGTGACTAAGACTTTATTTAATCTTGCCTAGTAACGTGTTTGCAGACAACTGACAGAAGATTTGTTTCGGTGCTAAGTTTCCACGCTGGTGACGTCTTCTGAGAGATGCGTCGAATCTAAGAGTTTTGTGACGACTAACGAAACACAAGACCTATAACTTTATAAGGCGAACTTTGAATGTAAATCTTCGAAACTTGTAAAGGGTAGAAGACACCCCTCACAGGCATCTATCAGCTTAATTACACTCCTACACCAAAAACACGACGACAAAGTTTTCTAACTACATTCACCCCTCAACCCCTCTGGAATGTTGATTGATATAAAACGCTAAATTATGACTACTCTTTGTACTCCCTTCGTCAAATTCAACAAAAAGCACTTAATATAAAGCAATGTTTTAAAATAATATAAATAATATGTGACTCTCGTTATACGCGAGGGTTGCATGCTTACGTACGAATAGCAGCGTACGTTGAAAACGCGTAAAACGGGGAACGTCTAAATGCCCTTGAAATTCATGAGTTATGCATCATGAAAGTCATTGTCCCCGGAGTCAAGATGGTTGGGTGAGTCAGTGAAACTGCGTTCGCAATTCGGTGGATCTGCGCGGTAGCTTCTGTTGTGTCATGAAACTGAAATGAAACCGCGGATAGTGAAAGCGCGTATAACGAGAGTCGCCTCTATTGATATGCCAAGGTTATTTTTTGTGTGTCTGTGTGTTCACGTGTATTACAGACGATTAATTTTTGTTTATTTCTGTTTTAATTAACGACGATTATCAACTACTCGTACCATATAGTGTCGAGTAAGTGTACAACTAACAAATGATAAATTAGGAAAAATTTGGAAAAAACTGTGATGGAGTAACAAACGGTATTATCATGGCATTTGCCTGTAGGTACTTAGGAAAAACATGAAAATCTCAGTCGGTAGGCTACTTCCGGGCCAAGTTTTGAACCAGGAACTTACCGAATACGAAGTAGATTGTGAAGTTCTCTACCGTGTGTTCATAATCTATAATGACTAAGCGACCGATTTTTGTGAAATTTTATATCAATATTTTATTGAGGATTGCCGATCTAGGGCTATGTTTTAATTTCACGCAGTACAAATTTCTGAGGTTGGATGGAGACTAATGTCAGTGCGAATAGATTTTAAAATGTGAAAACTTCAAGGGAAAAGATAACCACTCGACGATTGACAATGTTCGACACAGTTTCCCAGCTAATGGGTAACAGTATATTCTAGGACATCATTGTCACAACTGAATACATACGAGATGATGCTGTGACACACAGACCATCGAGTGTACACACACCAGTTGTGTAACTACTGTGAGCTCACACCCTGAACTGTTCCCGTAAGGTTTATCAACACAGCGCGGGGTAAAAAAAAGAATAAAAATGCGTACTCCAATTAGAAATAATTTGCATAAATTTATCAACTGCACATGTCGCCATTCTACATAAGTCGTTGTTATTAATTTACTGCTAGACCACATTAACAATTAAAATTCGAACAATAAAGAACACAAAAATTTAATTAATGCTGCGTAGAGATATGACTTATTCGCCCAAATTTCGTTAAAATCTGGACAAAACGGAGTCATAACAAGATGACGTAAGTCAACATAATGACGAAATTCATTAACCTTTACGCTTAACCTAAATTTTGTTACAGAAATTAAATAGAGCATTATGTGGGCGGGTCATACAGCACGAACATGGAAAATGAGGAACGCCTGACTTCTAGATTCCTTAAAAACACGAAATTAATTTTCTTACAGGCTGAGATATAATTACGTTAAAACATCTACATTTGATCTCTCTTTTAAACAGACGTCAGCAAACTGATACACACACAGACGGATACTTACAGTTGATTCCACCAAGTTTTCTGCGCAGTTAGAAATCATCGGCCCACATAAAATATTTGTACTGTAGCACACTCTCTGTTCTAGATTAAATTCAACGAGAGAAGGGCACAGGTGTGGATGCTGAAATTGTGGGGAGGGGGGAATGTAAATGTGCTGATCTTGATTTCACGGTCAGAGGAATTGCACTGCGTTAGCATTCTTCCGCTGAAGGCATTTAGCTTTTATTCAGGAAAACTAGAAATATCGAATGACATAAATTTGTGTGTGGACATTACAGTCCAACGAATCGGAAGCAATAAGAGACAGAAACATTGAAATCACTGAAATCCTACACATCAACTGGTTCTCATGCATCTCATCTTCATTACATATGCTTTCGCCTCTATTCCTCTTCTCATCTTCCTTCGTCTTCTCCGCGTCCCTCTCCAAATTTATTCCTGCAACCCCCTTCCACCGACAAAACCGTGTATACACGTTCTATAAGAATTATAAAAAGTTGCAAGCCATTACAGACGAAATTTCTGAACTGCAATCAGAAGCACTCGTTCTAATCACGGCTGAGGCATCACATAATATAATTTTTTATTTGCTCGTTCAGTCTTACTCTGGTTGAAATATATCACAGATTCCTGCCAAATCCTTACCCGTTCACCGTTTACACTTATCACCCCTTCTCATTCGACGCTGTATAAATTCTACAACTCAAAATCTTCCCGCTTCGAAGCGGAAACCCGTCTAAATAATATTTAAAGAATTCAGTCCGTACCGCAAAGAAAACACAGCACTTCACCGTTACGAAGATCAACTGGTTAACGCTGTTTAAGGAAGTAATCGCTGTTTACAGTGAGAATCATAGTTCGTCTAAATTACATTTAAGAATTCAGTCCGTACCGCGAAGAAAACACCACACTTCACCATTACAAAGATCAACTGGTTAACGCTGTTTAAGGAAATAATCGCTGTTTACAGTGAGAATCATAGTTCGTCTAAATTACATTTAAGAATTCAGTCCGTACCGCGAAGAAAACACCACACTTCACCATTACAAAGATTAACTGGTTAACGCTGTTTAAGGAAATAATAGCTGTTTACACTGAGAATAATACGAAATACATAAATATAAAATAAAATTTTGTTGATTTTAGAAGAAAATGGTACATGTAGTTACTATTGGACTTTGGAGGGTAAAATATCTTCTGAGGAAAATTAACTTGGGTTCTCACTCTGATCTAAGAACACAGGTTGGGGACTTATTTCTAGCAACATTCTATGACACCCCTATTTTAATTTAAATATGTGTACATTAATCTTTTATGATGATACTAGCATGAACATTTTCCCTTTAAGTACCATGTCGAGAAGGTGCACAGTGGACGGTAGTTCCACGCGTTCTTACCCTCAGCATTGGGTGAAAATGTGCGGTCAGCTTCACGCTCCGGCCGTTTGTTTCTCCAGGAATTCGGTACTCAGCGGAGTAGAGCCGGTCTGGATGTAGTGCAGAAGAGAAAACTTTGTCCACGGTGGGAGTCGAACCCCGGTCATTCATACCACAGCCAATCACTATATTCAGACATCATATTATGCATATCACGAATTCTAAAGCACGTCAAGTGTTAGTTATCTTGATTAAATGACGTTCGAGTTTTAAAAAATGTGAAAATAAAATTTCTGAAGTCTAACGAGAAAAGTTATTTCGGGTAACTTAAATTCAAAGTTGACGGTGGTTGCGCGAAGCATTTTATGCTTCGAGGAAACACAAAACGTTTATGTCGTCCTAATTAATGTGCACATTAAATGTGACGCTGCCTGGTTTCCGCTCACTTCTCGCGTTCCGCTGCAGCTACCAGCTGAATATTTCAACCGGGAACGACCGGTTGTTTCAAAAGTTACACCCCTGTCCAAGTTATGAACCTAAACATCAAAACGTAAATATCTTTTATTTAACCTGTCTTTATAAGGATGTAAAATAAAATTTCAAACAAAAGCTAATATTTAGATTGAGAGTTACAGAAAAATGTGGACATTCAAGAAATCTCAATAATTTTCAATAAATCCTTCTAAACAAACAATTATAAATAATGTATTTAAATAGGTGACGTTTCGACACGTACAGTGCTACCATCAGACATCCTTACAGGTTTTGTTAATTACATAAATCATTTAAAAAGTATTTACAGCTGTTTCAATCCAAAGACTGAGATTTCAGGTTCTCATGGTTGTCTTCTGGGTTGTTGCGCCGTGTGGTCTGGTAGAAGTTTCCCGACGTTTCATAGGTGCTTACTGCCTCCATTATCAGGGCAATGGTTGTCATTGCCCTTACGGTGAAAGCAGAAAGTACTTCCGAAACGTCGATAAAATTCTATCGGACCAAATGCGGCCTGTGGAGCGAGGTGCCACGGTTCCGGATTTTTGTAATCGGACTCTGAGACGCGCGGTTGAAACGGTTCAGGGTATACGAACGATCTGACGCCCTGAAGCCACGCGCTGTCTTGATCTTCGCGGTACTCGACTGGAATAATACGGGAGTCTGAGTCTCCAGTCTCCAGCCTCCAGAGCGTCTGGTCTTGCTTTCAAGATAAACAGCAAAGAATCGAGGATTCACTGCAGTTCATTTCGGCTTAGAACGAAAAAGGCATTGACTCATTCAGAACGAAATGGAGCTCGCTTGCTCAGCGGGTTGCTTGCCATATATTGCATAAGACTCGCTAGCTCAATTCGCTTAACAAGTAAGGCTTTTCTAGAAACAGCTAATAAGAGACAGAAAATGACATCTTCATGAAGATGTAAGGAAATATATTTTAATCTGAAATACGTTCCATCGGCGTTAGATTACTTACTTTCGTGTCTGATAAAATGTAGGATCAAGACATCGCCTTGGAGATGATATGTCTCGGATGTGGCTCCGTGTAGTCTGGCAGAAAATGAAAGACATTTCAAAGGAACCTACTGCTTCCATCACCAGAGTTCCACTAGGACTGACGAATGTGTCTTAAGCCAAAAGTCAATTTGTGTCACAGTTTCGTGTTGTGGCTTAACCATCTACATGCATTCTCAAAGTCGACACGAGATTAAATGATCAGGTTCATGCTCCGGCCGACTTTACCTCCGATGGAATATCGTCCTCACGCACTGAAATTATTCTGGAGAAATCTAAAGTCGGGGTGAAGTGGTTAGGATTGTTGCTTCGTATTCTAGAGGTCTCGGATACCAATCTCGGACTCCAGATCGACTCTCCCGAGTTTTTCCCCAGTCCACCCAGTAGTCAACTGCTGGGATATTATATTAAAATAAACAAGGAGCTCTTCCTTCCAAAGTCTTCCCTATTCATATAAATAACCCCTGGATCGATGAAACATAACATGCACACTAGAAAGTTGTGTTAACTCAATAGAACATAGTCATCCTTAAAACGCTGATCGTTGTTCAGCCAGTCAAAGAAATTCCCGCCTTTCATACAACCCGAACTTTCAATACCTCCACCAAAGTCTATCCTGAGCCAAATTAATCCAATCCACACCATCTCTAACCCATTTTTATAGCATAAATTTTAATATTATACTACCATCTATGCCTAGGTTCTCTCTTACCTTTAAACATCCCAACCAAGATAAGTACGCATTTCCCCCTTTCATTTCATCCTCTGTAGTTGAAATATCGTCGTAAAATTAACTACGAGTCAATCACACGAACACGGTTTCGTGTTACACCAGTAGCATTTCGTCGCCTCGGAAACATCTGAGTGAATGGCACAGAAGGGGTTAAAGATAAATGAGACATAAACGGCTGGGCTGAAAGAGTTCGTACAACGGGGAGCTACCCGAGAAAACATGGCAATGAACCACAATTCCTGTTAAAAGATAGAAACACCTCTCTTCCTTACAGTCGGATTTATAGCGCGTAAAAAGTAAATGATAAGGGAAAGAAAGAAAGAAAGAAAGAAAGAAAGAAAGAAAGAAAGTGCCCTAACTGACTCACCCTTTGTACAATTACCAGAAAGCACAGAAGGGAATAATAACAGAGAAATATGACGATACAAGAAGACGGAGTTGCGCGTTAAAACAGGTGGCAGGTCTTGAGCGATGAACATTTGTTTGTTTACACAGAAATTAAGAAGGCTCTCGTTCAAATAAAGGGAAACGTCGCTGTAATTTGCCACTCGACATATTATCCTCCAGAAAAATTAGTAACGTGCAGTTTCATCTTGGGATTTACGAAACAGCAAACAATTCACGTGTACCCCCCATATGCAAGCAGCTCACATCAGTTTCCTTACAAAATAAGACCATGCGACAGTCACGTCTGGCTCTGCAGAGGAAAAGCTGTCGATCATCTTCCTTGACCAGTTCAATCAGCTGTTCTTCGTATGATCTGCAAGCTCTTGGTCCACAATTGGTAACTATTGGCTCTCCGAAGGAATCGATAAATGGACATTCGAGATTCTCACGGCTACAAACATGCCAGTGACGTCTATGATATTCTGGGTTGTAACTCCGTGCGGCGTTGTAAGTAGATACCAAGGTTTCGGATGAATATATTGCCTCCATCTTCAGGGCTGTAGTTCTGAAGTGGCAATATCTGATTTAAATATAGCAGATTTTTATTAGGCCTTTATTTATAAGATAGGTGGTGATGGTTAGACCGAACTCAAAAAACCTATTCAATGGTGGACTAATGCGTTGCTGGAAACCGTCTCTAAATGCACGGAAACGCTCCACTGTTTCGTATGGACGAGGTGAAGAGAGAAATTCTGAAGTTCTCTGGCACGAACAGATCACCCTGTATAGTTCAGTCATTCAGATCGAAACACACACGTGTGAGGGTCGAGACAATTGGGACAGAGGCGGAGGAAGATGACGGTGGAAAAGGGGAGAAAAAGGTGATTACGAAGAAGAAAGGTGTAGAGGAGAAAGGGGATGAAGGAAAAATGGAAGAGGGCAATGTGAAAGAGAGGAGTGAGAGGACAGAAGGCAAAGGAGAAGAAACGAAGGTTCCTGTGCCATAAGAGGTTCTCTTCGAAATGACGAGCTCTTTCAAATGTCCAGTTCCAACAAGTGTTGCTTGAAGTATTTCAAGAGCTCTCTGTCAGTATTTCCTGGAATAAGCCGCAGTGTTAGTACGGAGGCTTTAAACAAGCCCACTCGCCGTGTACAGCGCAACCTAACCTCCGAACGAAGAAATTACTCGAACCCAACCTAACCTCACCTTCACTTTTGGTCTGTACCAGAGCCACAGCTCCTGTGGTATTTGAATTGTGGCGAAGCACAATTGACCAACTGTTGAAATAAGAATTTCCCTTTGTAGGACCAATAGCAGTAGTTGGCCGACAGGGGTCAAGTGGGCACATGATGGGAAAGTCAAACAAAGCGGTAACAATTGTTGAAGCAGTCGGTGGGGAAATTCGCGGAGCGAGAGGCGGAAGGGACTGTAATGCCCCCGGGTGCCTCGGGTGTTGCAGACAGGAATAAATCAAGGAGCGAGTCGGCGATAAACAAATTGATTCTGTTTTGAAACAACTTTGTGGACCGCTGTGAAGCGAAACAGATGGAAGGTGGAGAGAGAAACGGACGAAGCGGACAGGAAGGAAGTAATGAAGAAGGAAAAGAGATAGGAATAAATAAAAGAAACAGAAAGGCAAAGAAGAAAGTATAGAAAGAAATAAAAAAGCAAAGAACGGGAATAATTCATAAAGGAGAGGAAAAAAAATGTTTTAATCTCATCCGGTGTCAGCACCCAGACATCTATAACTCACAGAGTTCCTCTTCATGTAATTTTCTCAATAATTGTCCATTTTTTTTAATAATATCATCTGTCACAGTCTGGCAGCGGATCTCAGCAGGCTGTCTTCAACCAACTTCGCTCGTTATAAAGTATTCTTGTACGTTTGCTCCAGCTCTGTTCATATTCTGGAGGCATCTGTACGAATTCCCCTTAGATCCACGGAATTAAAATTGGTTTCCACTGTGCAGCCTGCCGATAACAAATTTAAGAAGAGGCTCTTTATTGAACCACTTAGCCGTGTGATGAAGGTTTCTTAAATCGTATGTAATCATTTGTGCACGAGGTCCTCGGTTCCATACCAACCTGATCTAATGCGTATTTTCGTGAAAGTATAAAAGTCACAACTCTGTACGTCACGACGGCCTGGCCCCTGCTATGAATCTTCAAGCTACGGGTCTCCTCTGCTGACTGTCATCCTGTCATCGGAGGTGAAATGAAATCCCTCTAGGTAGGTGCTCCCGTCTCAAATGACGAATTCTACCTTCACCCGAACTACGCAGACACAACATGCCTGAAGGCACAAACCACAGAGAGAAGATAAGGTTTGTGCAAGGATACGATGTGACACGAAGAGATTCAGTATTTGTGTCCTTGTGTAAATGTACGAGGTCAAACTGACTTGATTTCCACTAAAGTAAATACATCACGGTAAATACTTATTGAAAAATTGTATTTTACACCGTGTTAAACGGAGCAGAACGACTGGTTCAGTTGGCAGAAGTAGAAATAATATTTATTTTAAATTTAATATATTCATTGCAAATATAATGAAATAAATTACATAACGTTATTCTATGTTGAAAACTGAACAGGAAAGTGAAGTGCCCATGGGGCATTTCGGGTACACTTATCAATACATATGACACCTCACCCTAACCACTGTCTTTCGACACTCGACGTTTCTCAATGTGTAAGCAACGTCGAGAAGTGTCCGACACAGTGGCCACTTCGTTCACCAGACCTCGCTCCTTTGATGTCTACCTGTGGAGTGCACTCGAAACTAAAGTGTTTTGGGATCGTGTAAAGATGTAGTATAAGCAAAACGAATAACAGCAGAATGAATAACAGCAGAATGAATAACAGCAGAATGGATAACAGCAGAATGAACAACAGCAGAATGAATAACAGCAGAATGAATAACAGCAGTGGGTGTGCCGAGGTGAAGTTGCACTGAAAACAAAGGCAGCTATTTTCAGCAGTTTGTGAAATCGTTTGTTACACTGGCCAACTAATGACAAAATTTCTGACATAATTGTGCTTAACCTTTCTTTACAAACGACTAAGATTTCTAAAACATCACATACAAGAGACATGTAGTGCACATAGGCAAATTATAAACGCATTCAAAATATCAGAAGGTTAAACCATTTGGAAATCAAAACGTAAAAACGTAGGACAATGGTACGAAGTATCTTTAAAAAAAAGTGTGAGGTTGTGGTTTAAATTTAACTGGCTCTGGATAGGGGCTCTTGAAAGCAGGGAATTAGTTTATCAACTGTATAACTATAAACGCAGAAATTATATAGGACCCTGCATCTCATATTTTACCTATTTACTCCTATTACAATAGCCAACGTCACTGCAAATTGAAATGAAGTTCTGACGGTGACGAATCTGGTAGCAAGAAATGCAAACAGGAAATTATAACACCAATGGTGGGGTCTGGCGGAGTCAGATGGTCGTTATTATGTTGGTGCGTTTGAAATAAATCTGTCACCGCAAAGATGTTTTTGCATTTAAGTTACTTTCAATGTGATTTACAAATATAATGCTGCAATAACCATATTAATGTTGAACACAAAAAAAAAAGAGTTCATTCCCGTAAAATTTGACGTGCGATCACGACCGCGTGAGGTGGTAAGTTACATTAAAGTGAGCACGTATCAATTGCTAATTGACTTAATATTCCATCCAAAATATAATTCGCATCTCGTGAAACTTCTCACATTCCTGCAAACAACCTTCCACCCGATTTAACGACAACACACAGACACAAACTACAGATCATATATGAAATGACCTTTGACACCACAAATTAGTTCAATTAAACCGCGTTGTTTTATTCCTCGTGTTTCCGCCCATGTTCCAAGTACTTTTTCCCCTGGTTAACGTGGACTATTTGAAAGCAGTGATTATTTCAGTCTCCCAATTATTTTCGTTACCTTTCACATTAACTTTACCGCAAACACTATTTTAATTTAACCTCTGATTTAACTAACTGTGACTCACTTATTAGCTACGTGTCTAACCACACAACCAGTCACTAAACGAACACACAATCAATAATAGCTGAAGAACCAAATAAGCAATTAACCGACTACTATTAACTAACTACACGGAGGAGAGAGGCCCTGATAAAAGATAATTCACGAACAGACAACAGTTAAATATGTGGACTCTGATAGAAATATTAAAAAAACCCACAAAGGCTACAAATGTATAAAGGCCGATGTTGCACTTAAAAAATGCACCCTCCACTACAAAGCAAGTGGGAAGACACGTTGGAAAATTGTTTCCTCTGACGACAGAACCGGTTTTGAAGTCATAATCTGTGGAGGAAAGGAGGAGAGGGTAAAAATGTGAACAGGACTCATCTGGCTCAGGATAAGAATCAGAGGTTGGCTTTTGTGAACACGGTAATGAACCTCCGGGTTCCATAAGAGTCGGGGAATTTGTTGACTAACTGAGAGACTATCAGCTTATGAAGAGATACTGTTACAGATTAGTGGGAAGACGGCCATTCCGGCAACCCTTGAATGTTAACCAAAAGTCCAGGCAGGCACATTGAATTATATTCCGGGTCTAAATACTTTTTGAGTTTAAAACAACACATCCTATAGGATGACCTACTGAGTCCCAAAAATCCCACAGCGTTGGATTGAAAGTGTCTTTAGCACGGGGATAGCCAGTGGACTGCAGTTACACGGGGGTGTAGGAAATGACTCCACCCTCCTGGCCTACTTACTACTACCCCAGTATTGATCCGCACCGGCTCCATACAGCACAGCACCCACCCCGCTGTGT
This sequence comes from Zootermopsis nevadensis, assembly GCF_000696155.1. Next base: position 32,414 of record NW_019059696.1, on the reverse strand, counting down.
CAGTGACACCCTCGCAGAAGCAGCCACAAACATTCCCCGCCTTTCACTTTATTTATGTCTGTGTAGCCAAAAGGAGAATACATTCAGGAAATATTTTCTGTCCAAAAACTGTTATAATTCCAGTCAAGATGGCCGTCTTCTTGGGTCTAGAGTCGTGTGGTCTGATAGAAGTTTACCGACGTTCCAGGGGTAAATGCCACCCGCTCCAGAATCAATTCCTTCACGACTCTCGAATTTACACACATGTCTAGAATACACTCCGGACGATATTAAAAGTTTCGCCTTATTTTCTGTGCAAAAGAAACAAACACTTTCACTTGAAGAATAATGAGACGTTGATAAGAAAGAAATTTTGCTCTGCTAAAAAACCTCGTAAATTTACAAAGACTCGTTAAAAAAAATTCATCTCTCTTTCCTCTCATCCATTCCACAGCCGAGTTCTGTATCACTACCACGCGCAACGTAACATAAAACTGATTAATCAATAGTTAAACATGTAACCGTGGAAACCGACGCGAGTAGGATGAACCAACGAGGACTTCAACGACGCACAGAGAATCTCTGTAACAAATAACACACGGTACTACAAACTGGACCTCTTCAGAATATTCACTGTCAGGCGCAAAGCCCCTGGATGCCCTGACTAGTGACTTACAAGGTTTACCTCAGTCCCTCCCAAAAAATGTGCATGAGATACGAAGTTCTCGCAGGCGACGAAAAGTCGATTTTGGTATTGCGGGTCGTACGCCGTGTAGGTAAATATACCAACGTTTCGGAGGAACATACTGTCTCCATATTCGGGGGATGAATCGACAATGGTTGATTCACACCACATGGCGTTTCATCAAAATCACTGCGCTGTTAATTTTGATGCTAATTAACATCTTCATTTCGTAAGACTCCGTTGAGTAGCCTACGAACTAAAGCTGGCAAGAGAAGTTTTACGGTATTGGTTATTGAACAAATTCCTTATAAACTTATATATAAACTGACTACTCATCACTAAAGGGTAAAGTTCCCATCTTCGGTATTGGATATTTGTCGTTCTGCGTGCTTGTTATGTGCGGAATGTCTTGTAGGGAGGGACGGCGAATATATTTTGATTAAAGTTTGTATTGAGAATGCTAGCAAAAATGTAACCCATTCCTCCACCGTCTTTTATGGATCCATAAGATTCATTGCCGTGTTCACAGCACACAAGAGGTTAGGGCAACCCTTTACCCCGTTACCACAGCAACCGAACTCCGCTGACCCCATCTCTCACGAAATCTGACACTCCCCGTCTGCAGCCACTTCCAAAAGAGGACAGCATTCTTTCAGACACTTCGAAGAGAACGTTTCCTATACAGCGTAGCGCAAAACACAACTCGTAAAAAAAAATGTACAGTCATTGCGTTACGCGCCATGTAGGCACTTGAGGGAAGAGGTGGTATAGCTCCTACTCCAGCTCGTATTACACAACTCCTAGATATTTTTAAATCTTAACTGACGACCTCACGTAAGCGCCAAAGTAATGGCATGAATTTTGAGGTAACAAAGTATTTACGACTCCTATATACTAGTCATACACTGCACTTTAAAAATGCAAATATCTTATTAAAATGTCCTTTCCTTGCATTTGAGGTTTTCATTCGGTTTCCTTCTGGGTTGTGGGGACGTCTTGTTTTATTTTTCTTCGGTTAAAAGCGTTCGCATATGTACCACCAGAGCAACCCATCTCAACAAAATCTATTAACCAATTAACTACTTAAAAAAGAGATCATATTCCGGCAGAATAATAAAGTGCAATCCACTGTTGCTCGTGGAAGACATCCATTCCAACGTCCCACGTAAAAACTGTCGCAACGCAAGATGACGAAAATGCAACATGTCATGCCATCTATTGACAGAAGCTAGACCTATTAGTTGTTCGTCTACAGGCTGTCTGAACAGAATCAGAATGACGGTGCGGATGGAATAAACCAACTGCTTCAAAACAAGCCCCACAAACGAACGGTTTGGGTATGACTGTAACTAGGTAAACCTAAATACCTAGACAAAATGGGTACTAGGACCACTAACCACAGATTAAGTGGTATCTCCTCTGTGTGATGACTGAGCTATCGCAGAATAAAATAACTTTTACTAAAATCCACGTGAAGTATCACACAATTAACCTAAAACACATATAATTTACTACTGAAACTCTCCACAGAAATAAATGCTTCATAGTCAGTCAATACTTTTACAATCCTTGGCCCATTTTTCTAGGACCTCACCTACCTTAGCAAATAACTTTCTGCAGTCCTGCAGATGGGCACAAAAACCAACCTAGAAAGTACTTTCCTAATAAAATCACAAACCCATGTAATAAATTTGAGCTCCAGTACTAAACACATTACAGAATTATTATGATGGATTCTCACATGCAAATGGATTGACAGCAGTCTTGAGAATCTTAATCTAGCCATACTGAAGAAATTACAATGGGTGGGAGATGAAGCTCATTTGGATTAGACAAAAGTAATCTTAAATACTAATACAAAACTACGAAAATTCTTGTTGCATGACAAAAATGTTTTCCTAGACAATCCCACAAGGCGCAGAATAAAATATTGATCACATAAAAACCAGAAGTGTTGACGGATGGAACATAATACACAGTTTGGTAATATTACCAAATACCTTTTATAGAACACCTTATTTCTGCTACTACTACATAGGCACCATAGTCCTTAGGACCTCTGTGGAGACGTTCCATCCTGTATCCCCCTTAATCTTTCTTAACATTTGACGTGACGCCTCAAACATGAAATAGTAAACCTATCACAAGGCATTCAATTATCCCTCAAGATGGATTTGAACCCATGATCCTTGTTACAGAGACCACGACTCATACCTAAATCTGTTATTTCCAATTACCTTTCAGATGCACTTCTCGCTGCAGTCATGCATGGGTGTACGACATGCCTCCTGCATACCAGCATTTGAAGCAGAAGGAATAGGTCGTGGGACTCTTGAAGGTGGTACGAGGGGACACGACAGAAACCTGCAACTAAAATTGCGGCATGAACACGAACAATAAAATATCTGCTCGATTGCTGGTTTGAAAACCTTCATAAAAGAACAGAGGAGTTACACTGAGATAAATTTTATTTCATTTTATGAGGTTGTCAAGGAAAATGCTTCATGTGTCATGATCTATTAAAACTTCCCCTTCTTTTCTCCATTTTTTTTTTTTCCCAGTCTTTAAAACACATCAGTCCACATGTTTATTCTTACCTTTTAAACTCGTTATCAGAAACTTATTTATAGGATTTAAAATAATTCAGCACACAATTCATAAACACATAAACCCTTGATCTAACAAATAGGGGGAGTCTGGTGAAGACAATTATCTATTAAATTGCAATTATTCTTATAATGCCAGTAACGCATCCTTAGACCGTAATTTTCATTAGAAACATCGCTAAACAGATTAGTAACATGAACTGGACACCTAGGCAGAAAATTAAGTGCAAAACAAAAAATCCAACATAATTTAACCGTTTAAACCGAAAATGCCTTTAAATCCAAAATCTCTTAAATCACGGATTTAATGCAGTTTAAAATGTACATTAAACTAATCACTTCAATGCGACGAACAAAATAAGATTTGTATCATTCGCACATCATAATATGATGCAATACAATAACAACACTGTAATCCAGAACAAAAATAAAATTTAAAATGACAGGTTCATCATATACTGGATGATTAACAGGTATTAGGAAGGAAGTGGTCATAAACTTCAGTCTATTCCTCACTAAAAGAGATATCTGGAAATGTTATCGAGAGATGTAGCTGCCAAGAGACCCTAATTCACAACGCGATTCCGAAGTACAGGAAAGTAAAATTGTTCTAACATTGTGAATGTATTAACAGCTTTTAATTCAGCGTATGTACAGCCTCCATTAAGTGACCACCTACAGAACAAATTAACAAATAATGTGTTCTAAGGTAGGACAACTAAATTTGTTATTTTCACAATTACAGTCTCAAAAACACGTGCCCTCGACTGTTAGTCGCACATGTTCCACTTACTCTGTACATTAAAATCAAGTGTTAGGTTTTTATTCTTTTCTTATAACATACTTGCTTATTATCATAAAAATAATTATTGTAAGAAATGTACACAGATAGAGACAAAACTTAGATAAATATAGCTTACAGCCAAGTATTTCTTTTGTATACCTAATATCACTTGTACCCATATAAATATAAGATCGCACAACAAGCTAATTTACCTGTGCTTATGCTCTATCTGACAGCAAAGGATAGCTTGAAGCCTCCGCCATGCGTACAAGAAAGACACGGAATACTAAACGGGGAGAGGCCAATATGCTCTTTGCCCAGCTATTCTCACGCAGACCATAAATCTCAACAAAATCCAACAGAAACATTCAACGATTCCTCTCATTTTGATATTCGACTCTGCCAGTACGCAGACTGCAACACTCACCTAGTGCGCCACCAAACACCACAAATGCAGTAGAAGTTCATCTTGACATTCTACAAAATTACACACTTAAAAAACAAAATTAATAATTATTACCTTTTTTTACACATATAAAAATGCCCCACATGCAGAAAAATTTGTACCATGGGGGAACTACTTTTCTGAGTATGATTTTTTTTTACATACACTCAATCCACATATTCCATTTTGTACACAAATGTGCATTCAATACAAACATTCTCAATATGAAACCCAAATATACAAGTAGATAGAGTCTTTAGCCATAAAATTATCACTAATCACAGTCTTAACAAATTCCTGTCCTGAATATTAAGAACAGTCTTTCTCGTGAGGGATATAAAACCATCTAAAACCTAACAAACGACGTAGCAGCCCACCTACGCTACGGGTTCACAAGAAAAGTGAAACTTCGCATTTCTTTCAAACTGCAAACCTAGAGTTCGTAAATTTACAAACTGATCACTCAACAATTCGAATACGTCAATTCTGAACGCTTGAAACAATTCAACGACACTCAAATATTAGTACGAGAACGTTCATTCTTAGCACCCACTGAAACGAAGATCTGTAGACTGCAAAGAATGGCTGGCTCATATCATAAAATTTAAGATATTTTCTCAAGCGGTAATAAGGAAACCACGAATATAAGCTGAAATGTAACATTCCTATAGTATATACTGTTATTACCTAGTGTGTGTGTCAATTTGCCGACGATCTGCTAGTACCAGAAACAGCAAACGAAAATACCTGAATTCTTATACCCACTTAAAGTACATAAGCAAAAATCACATACTGTATCTATAACGTGCGTTAAGTGCCAGTCGGATCTTAGTGTACCGGTAAAGAACATTCTGAAGTGAAAACATAATTTAGGCACACTCAATATTCTAAATTTCAAAGGAAATATGTGAACAAGAAATTAGTTCCTCATCCTCATAACATCTCTATTACAGGTTTAACAACTACTTTCTATGTACAATTACATTCAATAAATTTCCTCGTGCAGTCAGCAGAATCAATGCAATTAATTTCCTATCTCCTTACGTCTTACAGTTTATACGCGCGTATCAAAACAAGTTCCGAGCGCCCCTCAGCACACCATCGAGTTCTGTCGATCCGCCCTTTAACAATTCTTGGTGAGAACGGCGATCACGCGCTGCAAACGTATTGGCCCGGGGCTGGTCGGCGGTGCCTACCGTCGCATCGGCTGCATCAGGCTGCCATTGATATATCCGTACGTTGTATACATTGTGTTCTGCTGAGCGGCCCTCTGAATGGCGGCAGGATCCTGATACTGAGTCTGTGCCATGTTCATCACACCCATCTGAACAGGAATCTGAGCTGCCTGGTTGATAAATCCAGCCGCCGCAGCTGCTGTATTTGTGATGTAACCGGTCACTGTGGCAGGCGTCTGCTGCGCAGCCATCCGATATCCGTTCAGCGTTCCATATTGTGATATCAGGTTTGGGTTAATGGTCACGTTTGGGCTGACACGTGACGATGCAGCCTGCATTTGCTGTACGGTCGCAACGCCCCCTCCAGCACTAGAACGAGACGAACGTCCGCTTGTGGACCCTGCAACGGGTGGTGTTACAGCTCCACCAAGGTTGTTAACATTCATATTGGTCTGATAGTACTTGTGATAGTTGGCAAGAGTCATCTGTGTTGGAAGGTTTGCAGGAATTGGTGTCGGTGGTGTCGAGAGCGTCCTTGAAGCTTGCTGCTGAAGCATCTGGTGGGCTGCTGATGGAGGAGGTGTCATGGTGGCATGTGGATGATGTGCTGTGGGCATGGGAGGTGGTGTCAAATTCATGGATGGTGGAGGGGTCATGGTGCCACACGCAGCAGACGGGATCATCTCAAGTCCATTGGTAAGTTGTT
>NW_019059696.1:0-24832 GCF_000696155.1 Zootermopsis nevadensis | reverse complement strand
CTGCTGCTGCTGTTGCTGCTGCTGCTGATGCTGAACTGAGTGCGGTGTTTGTTGATGTGAAATTGACATATGTACATGTTGCTGTGCCGTTGAAGGTGGTATGCTTTGGTGGTGGTGATGCTGATGAAGAGACTGAATTCCTTGTTGTGCACAATCAGAGTATGTTTGCTGGCACTGAGTTTGAGTTGTATGGGTGGATGAAGTCTGTGGTGGGAGAACAGATGGTGGTCTTGGAGGCTCTACTGAATTCTGTGATGCCATATCATTCGAGGATATGGACGTTGGGGACTCGAGTCCAAGTTGGCTCACATCCAAGTCACACTGGCCATATCCATGGAGGGAATGAACTGAATTAGTGGTAGAATCAGGTGTATAAACACCCATACTAGGAATTTCAGTCTGTGATGGAGTAGGGGGCGTATGTTTTACTGATCCTGGGTTGATCGGAGTAGCAGGTTGGATTGTTTCCACGCTGTTGTCCAACCTGGGTGTCGTATTCCCACTCGGCACCTCCACCACCTCACAAGAGGGATGCTGTGATGCAGACTGCTTGTCATCATTTGAACTCATGGAACTATGCTGTCCATGTTGCTTGTTGCAGACTTCCTGTCCTGAAGACATTGACACAGATGACGCAGTTGTCTCCAGTGCACCACAATTTGACCCATCACTATCATCCATGATTCCACTCACTGAATTGCTACGTGTCTGTGTAGACATGGAATTTCTCAAGTTATGTTCATGTTCCTCTAATATGACGATTGCAGGTGGTGATGCAACTTCTTTATTTTTTCCTTCAGTTTCTCTGGATTCAGAGTCATCCTTGCACGGTTCCTCATTTCTGGAGTCATCCCGCATACAAGACTGGCCATCAGCAGTTGGTCTGCGAGGAGTTGACGTCCCGTCATCAGGTCGTGGAGACGATATGAACAGCACGGCATTCCGTAACTCATCTTCCCTGTCATTGCCAGTCATCTCGGAGCTGTTAGGGTCCATGTCAGCAGACCTATCCTTTGACCTCGAACCTTCACAGTCTTCTGCCTCATCCTCTGCACCCTGTGTTAAGTCAACTTCTGTTGGTGCTGTACCCTCAGGCGATACAGTTGCCACCTTACCGTCATCAGTCCCAAGCGCTTCATTACTTTTCTCCTCAGTGTCTCTGACATCACTAACTGTCTCTGTTAATTCTACGTCAGCTGCACTTGTATCTGGAGCTGTGATTTCCTCGGCTCCTCCTCAGAGTGTACCTCACTGATATCATCCACCTTCTCCTCCACTCTTGTATCCAACGTCTGAAAGCAATTGTCAAAATATATCACAACTGTTATCAGCTTCTCTTTGCAAGTTCTGTGGCCAACTACAGTTTCCCATTTTCACAAGAAACATCATGCTGCCACCTATACCTCTTCTGTAGGAACATTAGCCAGGACACTTCACAACTTGTGTTATCACCCAACTATTTAGCCAATTTAATATCAATCTATTCATCTCTTTCATTTGAATATTTGTAAGAAAAATGTATTAAAACAAAACCAATTCTAAAACTGATGCATAAAAATTTGGTGGGATGGATTTTAATAAAACCCCAGTTTCCCAAATACAAACAGGTGGACAAGATTTCTAGACCGCGGTCTTTTGAATTGTTGCGCGCCAGTCTTCTGGTTGAAAGCCAATATTCCAGAACACATGGCACAGAACCCTGAAGACCACAGTCCAAAGTCACAATTCCATGAAGAGGTCAAATACTACTACATCAGGTACACGAGATCTGAGCCGGCTTAAGAGTACATAAAACTTACCTCTTCACCTTTCCCTTTTTGCTGCCTGTACTTTGCATCAATATCACTGGACATCTCCCTGGATTCTGTCTTGTTCCCTTCAAATCGATCTGGTTTCGGACTAGATGATGGAATTTCTAGAACTGGAGCACTTTCTAATTTATTGCTGTCAGGTTCAGAGGGCTTCTCTCCCTCCTCCCTATCCATTTTCTTCTCCTCCCCTTCCTTATTTTTCTTTGTCTTCTCCTCCTCCTTATTCAGAGCCACTAAATTTGACTTTACTTCCTGGTCTGTTTGTAATTCCTCTTCTGTTTTGTCCTGTAATTCTTTAACAGGAACCACTGTGCTGCTAGTAGGAACATTTGCACCAGGATCACAGAGAGATTCAGGTTTACTCGAAGTGCTTCTTTCAGCTTCAGTCTTTTCATTCTCCTTTTCAGCAGATGCAACTGCCACCGTTGCATTAGACGGAGGCTAAAAACATAATATAAGATTAAATTACAGAATATTATGTTTCTCTTCTAATAGTTTGTGACGATGGTTCGTTAACCTTATCTATGGAAATAGGATTTAAACCTCTGTACTACACAGCTGATGGCCAGCCGTCAACACAGTCTAGCAGTACGCCCTTGTGGAGCAAGGCCATCGGCAATCCTAGTACGGAATTCTATACCCACGTCCCAGACAATGTTCAATACAACTATGATACAATAAATCCATTCAGATAGATAAGTCTATAATACCTTCACACAATTGCATTCTTCATAAAAGACAACACTCGACAAACATTTCTCTCTTGATTTACACAAAATCTTCATAGATAAATTCACTCGTAACAACCGAGTAATAATCACCTTATCATCCCCCTCTCCACGATTTTCCTTTTTCTTCTTGTCGTCCATCTTTGGTGTTGTTCCAAATTTTGTTCTGGGCCGACCTTTAACCCAGCCACGCTTTCTTTTGACTGGTCTCTCTGATTTGTCTTCAGGTGGAATATTAGACTTGCCACTTCCAGGACCCTGATGGACTGGAGATTGCTGATGAAGAGAGGGTGGAGATAATGGCGGTGCAGCTACATGGTTGCTTTCCCTAACACCAGGTGGTTCCAGTTGTATTTCTGGCTTCAGTTCTGGCATTTGGACTTCGGTGCTATCCTCAGCCTCTTCACTTACAGATCTTAAATGAAACGGTAATAAAAAAACTAAATTCAGACAGAAGAAGGTTATTATTCAAACTGTAATTCCATAAAGGGTATTTATAAATGGGGTCCGCAGTGACCGCGCGGTCTGAGGCGTCGGCCTTGTGCCGCTTGGTCGCTGGGACCATGGGTTCGAATCCCTCTCAAGTCATGGATGTTTGTCCGCGTTTTTCTGTGTTGTGCTGTCCTGTGTACGGGTATAGGCCTTGCGACGGGCCGATCACTAGTCCAAGGAGTCCTACCGAATGTCTACGGTTCAAGCCAACAAAAAGTTGGGACCCGCAGTGCCAAGCACTTGAAGAACGGGTCGATCCCAGTATTTATAAATACATATTTTGTACTGAATTTTTGCCTATTTTCCCTTCATTGCAGGTTAATTAACTTGGAATAAATACAGAATACAATGGGACACAAAAATTACTCAAACATATATTTGCTATATTTATTACAGACTTACAAGTTCTTTTTATGAGAGACTGTCACAGCCATTTTCTTGTTTAACCTGAAAAGAAACCAAAAGACAATATTCAAACAACATGTTAAAATTACACCAGAATTTAATATTAGATAAAAATACCAGCTGCTCACAACTCAAAAACATCGGCACATAAATTAAGGTAAAAAAAAAAGTATTACCTTCAAAGAAAGTGAAGTGCATTTACACATCAAGAAATTGAGAATCATACAAAAACTCCCTCCTACTGTCTCCGTCATCGCCCTGATGACGGAGGCAGTATGACCTCTGAAATTCCGGTAAACATCTACCGTATTACACGGCGCAACACCCCAGAAGACAGAAATCTTCATGGATTGAATCGGCGTATAACAACGCAATTGCCCAAAGGTGTGACTCTTAAAAAAAGAAAGAATACGGATGACTCACTTGGCTTCTTCAAGACGCAGTTTCTTCTCCCGCCTCTGTGACCATCGTTCTCGCTTCACTTCGTGAGGTGTCACACTTTTGGTTGGAGTGGTTTGTCTTGTAAAAATCTGCGACTGTCTTCGTGTTCTCTGTCCAGTAAATTGGTCCTTTGTACGTCCACTGAGAGACGTTGACGTTTCCCTGAGTCGGATACCACTTGCAGGTGTTCCTGCAGAGATTTCTGTTGACTCCGGTTCTTTCCTAGCTCTCTCTTCTTTGGGCGCTTTAGAAACTGAAAGTAATGATTTTAAAAACTCACGTTTTTATAACTCATTTTTTAACAAAGAGAAACATCAAAATCTATAATGCTAGGGTTTTAAATAGACCTCAGTACAGTGCTATGTGGGAACGAAAAGTGGACGAATCCGGCTGATGATCACATCCAGTGGCCAGTACGGTACAGGATGTTCGATCCTTAGGTTCTATGATCAATTTTTCTATCATGTAAACCGTGTTTTCAGCACTGCTAATTTAGAATTCTTCAACAGGACCATTACCTAAGCCATTTCAATCCAATACACTTTGCCATAATTTAACTACCCAAAACCCACTTTAATATTATCCTGCTAGTGCTCTACATCTGCATCCCAAGAGGGTCCACGTCAAACTGTTTTCAGACCTGGGAAATAAAAGCTGGCACATTTAAATGTAAAATTCAAGTTACAACTCACCGGCACTGCCGACGTTGGTACTTTTGATTTCCCGACTCGAGGATCTTCTGCCAATGCTGCGACTGAGCCCATCGTCAGGTTCATGTCGTTTACCTCTCTTCACTTCCGGCTCGCTAGGATTTGCCTCATGCTGATAACGCGTGTTGTGTTTAATGGCACCGATGACTTTCTGCGTGTTCTCCCCTAATGCCTGCTGCTTTACATTAGATTTTGTTTTCGGACTGTCCTCTGGCTGTGATTTTGAAACTTTCATGTTGGTACTCTTCCCCAGAGTATCCTCTTTGGTCACAGAATGCCTGACACCAATCACTTTACCACCCTTTCCAAATAGCTCAGGTCTTGATTTCTTCTTATCATTCGACACTTCAACTGATTCTGCGGCTCCATCGCTACTCTGATTGCCCAGAGACTCGCTTCGTTTTCGTTTACTCGACCTATCCTCCCCCCTCCTGAGAGGTTGCAGTTCTGAAACAATCATATTTTTGGCTAGCGAGGTTTTGTTCACCATTTCTAACATCTTTGATGGTCTTGAAGTTCGTCTTCTTCCCGTAAGAGGAGTATCTGAGATTGCAATATTATCCTCAACATCTGCATGATGAGCAGTCTCCTCCCTTGTAGGACTGGGACTGAACCGAACCTGACTCTTCCTTTTACGACCCCTTTTCATTTCCTTCAGAGGTGGCTGTTCAACCTTAACTGGTTTTTCTTCTACCGCTATATTATCGATCCTCAGGGGATCCACATTCGTCTCTGGCCCTTCAGCAGGCTCTGGTGCTGGTATTGGAATTTCTTCAAACTTTTCATCTTTAACCTCGGCATCTTCTTCCTCCTGTTAACGTCAATCACAACTTAGATCTCACTAATTAACCTTAAAAAATAAAATTTCAAAAAGAAATTATTTTACAGAACACTCAATACATGGTTCATAAACAAACTAAACAGGCACTTGGCTGTAAAATTCAGCGCTGTCAGAATCCATATTAAAACTTCAGTATAACAATCCAATTCATTATAAGACTTAACCTAAAAATCACCTTTAAGGAAATAAGCAAAATCAGACTGAAATATATAAGAATTAATTGTTTTAAAAATTAATAAAATAAATAAAAATGCGCATTTTAATTAGGAACTTCAGCACAAGGCACATACCTCCTTTTCTTCTTCCTGGAATGGGCTTGCAACCGTGGTAACTAATGGCGTCCAGCGTAGACACTCTCGGTCAAGATGGATTCGTGTCTTGCTACGGAACACTCTCGCCATGTGTTCATCCACCTTCGCCCAGTCTACGCATATCACCAGGCGAGCAGGTGTTGCATCACCAACTGCACCCCCAACCCTGAAAAATTCAGAACTTGCTATAGGCCTATAATAATTCTCACAAAAAATATATAAAATACACATCAGAAATATATTTTTCATAACATTATTCTTGATAGTTATACGCAAGACATCATCAAGGGTAGGACCCGTGGTCTTTCAGTTAGGATTATCAAAATCTTACATGGTCCTAAGATAAGTGTGTTCTTATAAAGTTACCCGACTTACCTGCGTACCATACCCAACAGCTGTAGTGTCGTGGCAATGTCATGACTGTACATGCCTGTGAACCGACTCATCTCTTCAATAGACAGCTGGCCATTACGATGATCATTCAAGTATTCCAGCACCACCGATTTCCAATAAGCATGATACGACACGCGACCAAGATCCGAGAGTGGTTTCTCTGGTGTACCAGGCTGACCTTCCTCCTTCGACAACAAGTAGCCTGGAATAAAATTAATATAGAAGTTTGTATCCTCCATGGCAGAAAAACTACGACTTTACAATTCAAACTCACTTGTCCCAGGATCACATTTTTCTTATGCGCAACTTGCCAAATACACATTTATCAGTGCGACGTCATAAGAACAAGGTTACATAATTATAATTATAATAATAATAATCCGTGGCGTAACAGCCCTCTGAGAGCTGACTGCTGGCCTCACGTTCACATGCCTAAGCAGAGGTGAACGATCATCCAACCAGATATAGGGTGACGTGTGGTCAGCACGACGAACCCCCAGCCATTGCTAGTTTTCCTGACCGGATTACGCTACATATCGTAGCTCCCCAGTTTCCTCACGATGCTGGGTTGGCACCGGTCCCCTACACTGGTCGAAAGCTCATGAGAAATTTCTTTCCCCGAGACACAAACCAGCGCGCATTCTGTATCACCAGTCCGAAGCATGATGTCTCAGACTGCATGGCTCCAGACCAAAAATTAATCTCTATGAAAACATTTCCTGCCTAAACATCAGTGTTGTCTTTCATTGCTTCATATAATCATAAACACTGAAAATTAAGACGGAACTGAACTGTTGAAATATTTAAGTCTTATGTGCCTCTGAATAAAACAGGAACCATAACTGTACCAATTGTATTCAGTAAATGTATCGCACACTGCTTCAGGAAGAGCCATCTCCATGAAGAAGGTAACACTTCCAGAAGTCCTGGCATGAGGCCTTTTTTTCCCATCAGATTTAATATTCAAACCAGCAGGAAAGCGAATATTTAAGTTTAGATGGATACTTACTGAAATGAATCAAGAACCTTCCATAGCCTTGTCTCTGATACTGCGGCATTGTCATGATACAGGATACATTGTATTTCTGCTGGCAATGTTTCTCTTTTGAGAAGTATCCAACAAGATGGCAACCCTGAAAATATAAAACGCAAATGATTTCCTGGCAGAACACACATCTCATCACAGCAGCATACCACTAAATCATTAAACCCTGGTGTTAAGTCCGGTTGGCAGCCCTGTCACAAAAGGGTTTGAAAACAATACTCCCATTAAATGAAGAAAAAATACCTTGCTTCGGAGACAAACGGTCGTAACTCCAATTTAAGAAGCTCCTTAGTGGAATAAGACAATTTCAGATGAACTGTCATTTGTAATAATTATATAAAATGGCTATTCCATCAGACCAATGAGAGTTATGACTGTCTACCTCTGAAAACAGATGTTAACTCCTTAAAGTGCAGTGGCTACGATGCAAAACACATGTTCCAATAGTCAAGAACATTAAGCCTACAGTATTTTTGAGGTTAGGTTAGGTTTAGTGAGGTTATGTTAGGTTTAGTTATTACAATAAACAGAACTCTTAAAAGAATGTTCACCAAATGATCTTTGTAATGGGGATTTGGCACAGTTTCTTGCAGAAGAGTCAAAATTTTTCAAAATTATTCTGATGAGCTTCATTCTTCAAAGGTTTATAAGAAGATATTTATACAAGCTGCTTCAATCGTAGTTCCCTTCCCGTGTCGAAATGCACACCAGAGAAGTAATACGAGACCTGAGACTAAACTCCCGATGCTTTTCCTACGCCATCGCCTCTACAGCTGCGGAAAATCATATTCAAAGAAGCGACACTAAGACTAGAAAGGAATAAAAGATGCTATAGAATTAAAGTAGCTGCCACATCATCAAAATACTAACGTACCTTGCTGTCATTTTTGGTGAGGACATAGAATAAGAAAGGCTCCACATCATAGTAAAGTGTCTTGTGGTCCAGAAAAAGTTTGGCCAACAAGCACAGGTTCTGACAGTAGATCTTGTTTACATTGCCATCCACCTGAACAAAGAAATTTTATTTTAATTCTACATTATTCTGCATATGCATGTGACAATTCTTAACGTTATAATACGGTACTGTGAGACTCCTTGGTAACGCAGGGACATCAGTCCCAGACGATAGGTGAACGCAAGGCATCGGTGGCAGAGGAAAACCAAGGCAAAACGAGAAAATCCTGCACCACACACATGGATTGCTAAGGGATGGAACCCTGGCCTCTGCAGTGAGACGCTACTAAGTTCCTACGCTACGGAACACAATCACGAAGTCATTCACTCATGAAACCGACGACACGTCTTACCAGAGGTGAAACCCCAGTACAATCACACTTAAGGGCGTCAATTTAATATTGGAGACCACAAGAATGGTTTCAAACCAACTAGTGGCTTCTAAGGACAAATAACAATACCTCAAATACAGAGATGTCGCCACAGCGGTAAATTTCTGTCGCTGGTGGATGTCTCCATGTGCATTTATCCTGATGTCGCTCAAGAACCGACTTACTCTTGGTATACTTGAGGCAAAATTCACACAGGAACAGTTTTGGTAACCTATGCAAAGAAAGAATGCGACTTAAAACGAACGCTGACCGAGTACAGAATGCGACAGGACGTGATGCTTTACGGAAAATGTGGTATGAGTACACACAAAAATAAGAAAGTTAGTTTCCTACCTCGCATTTGCTTATAGGTACTCTGTAGACTCCGAAATATTTTTTTAAACCAAAATATGTCAGACTCGTTACCACTTGATTGAACGTTGACTGTAGCAAGATTTCAACATACATAAAAATTTAAGAAACAAGTCTCACCTGGCATATTCCTGAGGGTAAGGTGATGAGTACCACGTCTGGATCTCATACTGACCAAATTCAATTGCTCCAGGACACCGCTGCTGGGCTGAAGCTGATAAGGTGGTGGGGGACACCACTCCTACTGATGCTAGTAATGCTTCCGTATTGGGTAATACTGCAGGGGTTGCCTGTTAGAAAAACAATAATGCTTCAGTTCAAATCTTCAGATACAACGTGGACACCTTCGTCAATGACGACATTCATCCGGCGACTTGTAAGCTCGACCAAATATTTTCTACCAGAAAAATACAACCATTCTAAAAAAAATATAAACATATCACTCCAAAACTATGCTAAATACAAGCAAACTCGTAATAGATAAGGTAAAGTTGCCTCTGTACCCAAAAAATCATGAGAGAATGAAAATGTACAGTATTGGAGGCAGAACTCCACACGTTAACTGCGTGACTGGTCAGCTTCTAACATTCTGGCTGCTTAACCTCACAGAAAGCGGCCCCTGAAAAATACCGAACACCACGCTGGGGAAGGAGGAAGAGTATCTTAAGAATCAGTAGTACAAACGACAAAAGTCCCGTTCTTGCTAGAAATCAGCGAATATTAAATAAAAATAGACATCTCCCTTATCAGCTCGCATCGGTTAAAAAGGGGAAACATGCATAAACATTCCTCAAGATTAGATTTTCTGATATGACATCCATTTTCATGTTTCTTTAGTATGAGAAATTCAATGTATGAACAAAGACTCTGGTGATAATATTTTATTTTTTTCCCAACTTGGACGCCTTGTTCCCATACATGTTCTGTCCTTACTCAATGTTTCGTATCACATTTGGCACAAAATTAGAGAAGGGAGGGGGTGGATATACAGAGCAGCATGAAGTAAAGCCAATACTTTAACTACATTCAGCGTAAGATAAAAATCAAGAGGAACCATTTTGAGTTTTTAATCCTAAAGGTGTTACATAATAAAAAACTGTGGGCATCACTCACATTTACATCCAAGAAAGTGAGAGATTATTTTCAAGGAATGAACGCCTGATTAGCCTGTGTTTTCACACGTGCACAGGTATTAAAAAAGTGAATTTACAAATCAAACATCAAATGTCAAAACTGAGAACGGCAAAGTGATTACTCTTTATTCTCAATTTGTAAAGACCCGTAATGAACGTAGGTGACATACCGGCTTTACGCAATGGGATATCCTACGTATATAAACAATACGGAATATAACGAACTTACCGAATTGGCTCGTTCTCGGGTCTCCTTGAATAGTTCCACGTCCTTCTGACTGACACCCGGAGGAAGCATTCGACATGACTGACCCACATCTGTGGAAACAGACAGATGTAAGGTTCACCGTTTCAAAAAGTTATCCAGCGAGAAACTAAAAACTTACAGACTAGAGGAGTAATTCTCTTGTGCGGATATTAGTCATTCTCAAGACTAATAACAGGAAGTCAGACATAACCAGATGTTAAATGTCATCAAGGTGTGTTATAATTACGATAGTTCTTTCGGCATAATATGAATAAACCTGACACTTGAATGTTATTTTATACACCTAGAGAATCAAGTACTTTACATACCAACTGGTCGTAATGAATTGTTTTCTTTTTTGTGGTCTACTGTTGAAACGAGAACAGGAGTTCGATAAAAATGTTACGCAAACCTTTTATTTGCTTCACACAGCAACTTTACTAACTGATATTGAAACTGATGGTCATGAAGAGTATTCAATGAAAAACTCTGTGCCATCTTCCACCATCTGTGCATCTGAGACTTAGCGTTTCTCTTTGATTAGTATGAGACATGATTATATTTGTTCACTCCAATTTTCTTAATAAATTCATAACTACAGTACAGGGGGACAACGATTGGTTACTCTGAGGCATGCAAACATCAATTCATGATGTCAACTGCAAATTACAGCACGCCCGGTCTAATGTCTTCAGATAAGGCATTATTTACATTATCTGAAACAGTTAGTAGTAGTAGTAAACCTCAAGCTCACAGATTCACGCCATCGAGCGTACTTAACGGAATTCAATGCTCGTAGATGTAATGTGCAGTGCGGTTTTTGGAGGTGAAACAAGTGCCTTACATTTGGAACATATAAGATACTTTTCCTTAACTGGTTTAACCACGTACAACTCGGACATATATCTACAGTGGAATCAAACATTTTCAATGCAATGTAATCATCGTATGTAAAAATTACCAATTTACAAATTCAATTTAAAACAACATCCTCACTTAATTTGACTGGTTATCTTGAATGAGATTTTTGTGACTCCTCTCAATTGCTGCATGCCAAAGCTGGGAAAGAATTTTAAAATATACCACAGATGCTTCCTTCCACAGACTTTCCAATTCATAACAATCCTACCAGTCAATGCTCACCTAACCTATGAAGTTAAAACAGGTGGTTGGACTACTTCAGACAGGATCTTTCCATAAAGACAATAAAAAATTTGCCCCAAGCAGGATCTGAACCTAATAAGCCTGTTTGCAATTTTATTCTACTTTCACTTTCTGCAGAATAACAATTTAATTATTTAAGATATATAACTCATAACAAATGAAATGCTATTTATTAAACTTCAGCTCCATTTATCTTGTGGTTTGAGAGCAGAAATCCAACTTCAGCTAATATCAATTAAATTAAATTTGAAAGGTTACTTTTTGTAAAATTTCTGAGTGCGCCTTCAATATTCCCTGTCAAAGGATCTCCAAATAAAATATAAAATCAAGTACTAAAGCACATTAGCACCGTAAAATGCGTATTAGTCATGAGCAGTGAAAGACTTAAAAGAACTCCTTGCATCATGAAACCATAAAAAAACTTAGCTCCTCAGTAAGAACAAATTTGAAATCAACCAAAGTGCTGATAATGTGGAAAATGTTGAACGGTGATTCCACTGTAGTGATAACGAAACACTTTATTTGCATGCACAAAGCCCAATGTTAGCCATTTACCTTACCATTATTCATCACCCATGAAACAAACTCCCATAGCCACAAATGTACAGAAATGTGGGAAAGTCCTTGGATGACAAGACGTGGCCGTACGACATCATTAACTGAACCACGAAGGAGCACGTGCCCTTGGGAAACAAGCGAGGGCTGCCGAGATGAAAGCTCGTAGCACGCAGATAAACCTTTCTTTTGTCGTACAAAGAAGTTATTAAAAATCTAAAATGAAATAATTTACTTTTAAACCTATTGATGTCCTTTCTCATTTGCGTGTTTTACGAAAAACATGCCAGTACGCGATACGTTGCGTACGGTCAGAAATCTACTCTAACAGGACGCTCGCTTCTCATCAAAGGACCTCCCAACACAATATTGCATAAATTGCTGCCATGAACACACCAAACCACTCTTGAGGCAAGTGAATAAGCTAGTTACGAGGAAATGATATACTGACATTATCCAATAAAAACACAACTCAAGTAATTAAATTACATCCTACTGTCTAGGAAAATCTCATGCAATCAACGCATGGCCACAGCCACAGAACTAGGACATCCATGACACAAAATACACAAAGTTTAATCTCCAAATTCTGGTGCAGGCAGTGGGGTGAGTTATAGGGGTGCCAAGTGCAGAACTCAAACCAACATCGACGGCTGCAAACGTTTTGATTGTATGGTGCTATTAGTATAAGAGCCATAGTTCTCTGTGTTAATATAAATTTCCAGGTCTTGGTTAACCCCATTATATAATGACAGCACAGCACAAAGTAGTTCCTAATTCTTAGAAGAAAATTAAAAAAAAAATTACACAAAAAGCAGATACAAGTCAAGCCACGCACGCACGAGCACAATGGAAGAGACCACGATTTCATCCGAGTCCGATTTTCCTGCCAGCAGCCAGCCCAGCCAATTGCTCGCCTGCCTGCCTCGCTTGCTTGTTCTTTGTTTTTCTAATCGAGTTACTAAAGCTTCTTGCGGTGTGTTTCCACTGTAGAGATGGGTGAGCCCAGGTGAGGAGAGGGAGGGACGGAGGGAGGGCCCTATGCTGCCACACCACAGCATGCTAGGCTTCCTCGAGTTGTCCGCACATTCACACATCAGGCTGCTGGACCAATTCACACACGCCTTGCAGGTTGCTATTACTCTGCAGCCAATCACTCTAATGTAAAAAAGGAAGGTTTTCAAGCAGTAATTAAAGGGAGTAAGTGTATTATAAGAAGCAGGAGGCAAAATAAACCCGCAGTAGGAATGGTGGGTTCTTACCCGTCTGCAAAAGTGTTGGCACGATGGATGTGGATGGCACTGGTACTGGTAGCGGGTGTTGGTATCTGTGATGGTGATGGTGGTGGTGGTGGTGGTGGTGGTGGTAGCGATGGTGGGTCTGGGTGGCTTCTGCAATCAGGTTCTTCTTTTTCAGCTTGGGATCATCGGTGGCAGAATGCAACGAGACTGTCGAGAGGAACGGGTGCGGGAGGGAACGTCCCATCATCATATAACCCAGCGTTCCCAAACTCCCACCAGCTCCTGCTCCAAAGAATGGTGGACCGTCACCCTTCAGCCACCGACGCCGTTCCTGTTCCAGTCTTTTGCTGTTCACCGCAGTCTTCACCAGGCGGGAGGGAGTCATCCGATTCTCCGGCTCCGGGGGCGCCGGAGGGGTCAAGGATGGGAAGTCCATTTCGGAACTAGGCACAAATATACCGGGACGTGGAACTTTCCTGCTGGCAGGGGGTGCGGGTGGCTGTACCGGGCCGGTCCGAGACAGCGGGGTCTCTGTCTTGATCGTTGCCTTTTGTACGGCTATGTTGGGACTGGCATCTGACTGATTCTGCTGCACAGTGATAACTCTGCCCAATCTTTCTGTCAGCAAAGAGGGGGGAGGCACAGTCTTAGTGCTTGTAATTCCTGAGTCACTGCTCTTCACCGCTGCCATAACGGGCACGGAAGCAGTGAAGGGCATAACCGAAGTAGTTGACAGTGAAGGTATGGCTTGACCAGCAGCAAGTTTCTTTGCTTCCTGAGTTTGCTGTAATTTCTGAAGACTTCTTTGCTTCTTCTTATTGGGATTGTAATTTATGGTGCCGGTGCGAGTCCTATTATGTGTGGGAGTAGTGAACAAATGACTTAGGCCATCAAACAGGCCCTTTAACTGTCCAAAACCAGGCTGTAATTTGTAACTACTTGAGGAAGATGATGATGATCCAGTAGTCTTCTCTTCCTTCTGTGACAGGTTGCTACTGCTACTATTCCCATTGTCCACTTTTATAGCCACACAACTGGCAGACAAAGAGGCAAATGTCGGCGTATTAACACTAGAGGCTGCACCGGACTTCTTTCCCTTCCGATGACTCTGAAGGCCATCAAGTAGTTGTGTGAACTTCGTGGTCTCGGGAGCAGGTCTATTGAAGGAACCCAAAATACCCTCACTCTTGTTCCTTGCTGCTGCAGCTGCAAATCCCCAGGGTGAGTTCCCAGACTCTGCAGCTGCAGCAGCTACGGTACTTGGAGCAATGGAACTCATGGACATAGTGGGAAAGCTCGCTGCTGGCATCTGCACGGTCCTCACAGGCCTGGGCCTCTGCCGGCTCGGCAAGGCGCGAAACAGAGACGCACTCACTTTCACTTTATTGTTACTACTACTACTACTTTCTTGTTTAAGCTGCATAGTTGATACACATCCTAACACTTTGGCTGAAGCTGGACTCTTTACCTCTTTAACCCCTTCCTCCGTGCTCGCGGCACCGTCCGAATCGTCCCCGCTGCTACTCGAGCTGCTACTGCTCGTGTAGGTGGCCCCCCTTCCCTTCCCCACTTTTGCTGCTGCAGTCACTGTCGTACCCATCCCACCCGCCCGCTTTAACTTGTGATCCGCATAGAAAGCACTCAGGCGAAAGAATTTCTGCTTCTCTTTCGAGATGCGATCACTTTTTTCTTCAAGCCTCTGCTGGTCCCTACTGCCCTGGCCCCTAACCCCCGCACCACCGCAGCCACCAGACATTTGAGAGAGGAAGGAAGAGGAGTAGCAGCTGGTAGCGGCTGTATCATTACCCTCCTCAGAGCTTGAACTGCTGTCTTGGGACGCGGCTGCAGGTGTAGCTGTGGACGTGGTAGATCTCTTCTCTTTCTTGCCTGGAGAAGCAGACCCACCACTTGACTCCCTCAATGATCTTGCAGCAGTCAACAACCTGCATAACAAATGTGTTTTAACATCTTCATTTACACTACATTGGGGTGAAATGTAAAATAATTACAATGTACACCCACGAGAATACAATCAACTCCATTCAGCAGCACCATGACAGATACAAAAATTAAGGTCTTTCCCGCTAGTCACTTGACTGACCAGGGTGCGATAAGATATGTTCTGCGTTATGCTTAGAAGCTTCTCTTCTCTTCCCACACATAATGTTAAGAAATGGCTCAACTACGCAAAATATTTCACTTTCAGCGCCATCTGTATTCTATTTTGGGAACAAAAATCTCTCTTACAGCTATTACTAGTTCACGCAGCCCCCGTGTAAAATAAGAATCACCTGTACCAAGCCCAATTCTGCGGCTGGAATATACTAGCCCAAACCTGGCTTACCTCAACGTCTTCCCCTCCAGTATCTCCCACATAACATATCATTCCATGTTACTGCTGTATTCTATGCCATATATGGCAACAGCGACTCCTATAACTGAACATTTCGCAGGTCTAAAAAGTGCGTGCACCACCCCACATCCAACACTCTCTTCACGCTCAGGTGCATAATCTTTGGTTTATCGCCTACACAGTTATCTTTATCAACATCAACACAAACATCAGTGCTTTCATCGAAATATGAAGATGACGGCCTTCTGGAATACTGCAGAAGTTGAGGGGTGGTGTCCTGATGATTCATGCAGTTTTAAAACAATGTTATTATGTATCGAGCTACTTCACAGGAAACAGTACTGTATTGATGGTTGAAAGTTTAACAAATAGATTCTCCTGCCATCTTATAACAAGTAAAAAAAAATCCTAAGAAACTTCAAATAGATTCTCCTGCCATCTTATAACGAGTAAAAAGAAATCCTAAGAAACTCATACAGCAGTCACAAGTAAAACTCGACAACAAAGTTTCCACTGGAACACAAATCTGACTCGCTATTCCAACATTCACATATGAAATGCTGCAAACTTCAATCAACCAAGGCGGCAAGTATAATGCCAAATATACCATCGCATTCAAACATAAAGCCGAACACATGTCGCATGTGTATTTAAATTCACACAATTCATAAGCCTGAGGACTCAGCGTTAAATAAAACGTATACCACAAACAAACGCGTACCTGGAATTCTTCACATCCCTGTTCTTCTCCCACACTTTCGAGTACTTTTTCTTCACTGTTCCGGCCGCGTCCAATTTCCTAGCCTTCCTGGTTGTGTGATGCGCCAAGCAGTGCTTGCAGCGCCAAGGAGCTTTGGGACGCCGTTCGGCGGGGGGCTCCAAGCAGCCCATGTGGTACCCCCGATCACAGTCGCAGCAGCACAGCAAGCAAGCCTGCGCACATCCATCCATTACGTTAACCCAGATAAATTTTAACTAAATTTTCATTGTGACAGCATATGCAAAATCGAAACAGCAAAACATGGCTATTGCAGACCATGATATTGCATAAACCAGTCAACCAATCATCGCTCAGCAGGTACATCATCAGCCTCGGTCTCCTAACCATTCTGGTTTCGACTTGCACTTTGCAAATACATGTTCTGCTAAGAAAAATCTCATTTGAAGTATGTTTGGAATTACAGAAAGTCACTCAAAATGAATGTTCCGAGCATGGCAGTTTTAATAACATGAGATCTGAGGTTCTGATCCTGGTGAAGACGCCAATGTCGGTTTCCTACGTTGAAATGCCTTGTTGACTTGAAGGTACAAACCAAAATTTTGCAGGAACATACAGCCTCCAACTTCAAGAGTGAAGTAAGTAAGTTGTAGGCAGCATGTTCTTCAAAATCACTGGCATTTACCTAGAAGATCAATGTCTACATCTTCACCATGTGACAATCGAAAATCCAATATTATTATTATTCACATTTTTTTACCACTTTCTTAATGTGTATTTACTGTCTAATACAGATCACCTCTTTCTTCGTATGTAGTAGGGATTAAGTTTCACTGCAGTCCACAGTTAGCAAGTGGTTTCCGCGGCAATCAACAGCAAAAACGAAATCACTGCCATCCAAACAGAAATTTCTGTGAAGATGTGAACTGGATTGGACTGGATTGATACACAGATAAACTAGTGATGATGAAATATTGGGTTTTGTATAAGTAGCGACTTCTACATAACTAGCTGAATGACTGTAGATAAGATAAAATGTGGATTCCACCTCCACAACTTTTATATAAAACATTTCATTAAGTAATATACATTTAACAAAATACAAATAAAAGTATGGCATCAGCATTAAATGAACATCAAGTTCAATAAAGTATTTTAAAAAAAAGAACAGAATTGGAAATTTAATTAAATATAATCATTTTTTAGCATCCGAGACAATCGATGACACCTTCCGAGTTAAAAACATCGGCTTCAGTGAAGCACTCTTAGGATCACAATGAAACTAACCTGGTCCGCAGTCTCGTTGCATCCGGCGCAAGTACGACACTCCTCGCAAAACCAACGACCACCTTTGGCTAGCAGAGCGGCGAGTTCTACCCCTCTTCCACCACCCACACATGAGAGATGCACCGAGCTGCCACACTCCGAGCACGAGCTGAGGGGTTCCGCACGTCCCAGGCGGTTCTTGGCTGCTGTGCCGAGACACTCCCCGCAGATTGGCAGAGGTGCTGACTGCTGTCAACATACAAATGAAGTAGAGAATACATGTTACTTAGTGATACACCTGAAAAATTCCTCTTTCCTGCAACAAAAAGAATAAATGGAAGGATATGGTAACATTTCTGGTGCAATATCTACTGCCAATTCTTTCCCTTTGCACTTATTCACAATGCAGTGGAGGAGGGAGGGAGAGAGAGAGAGTTGCATGATCCACAAGCCACATCGCACATTCAGATAAATTTTTGGTGATATAATTTAGCATCAACAGCTACAGCACACCGAGTGTCATTAGTGACTTAGTTTACGATTACCAAAGAGAATACATGTTACTTAGTGATTTGTGGAGGAGGGAGGGACGCATCTACAATATCTCAGAAAATTTAATTGTTTTATTAATGATATCTAATGGTAATGACAAAAAGACTGGTAATAAACGTGCTGATATAGTGTCGCTGTCATTGGTGAAATCATGTCATTACCCATGATCCAATGCACATCACTAATCTAACCTCACTTAATGTAATCTTACCTAACGTAACACATTCACAACTGTTATCCATTTGGATTAATCTAAGAAATATGAAATGACTCTACGGAAATTGGTCAAATTTCGTATAGACGTTATGCCATAGGAGACTACTCCAATCACGTGATTTATGTCACCCCCCATTGGTCAATAACAACGTGACCGTCGCTCAAAGTCCTGAAGTGGAATGATGACGCCATTACCCATCACCCTCTGCTGATCATTAACCTAACCAAACCTAACATGTTGTCTTCAGAGCTGATATCAATTAAATTTGGTATGGACGTTATGCCACATATGAAAACTCCAATATCGTATTCGGGAGGTGCCAGGTTTGAATCTGGAGCCAGAGAATTTCTGTACCGACTGGGGGTTATTGGCACTGTCCTATCGCTCCAGGCATATTCTGCTACAGTGCCCCCCCAAAAACAAATTTCCCCAAGACCGCCCGCCTCGTCACGCCTCCTTTCCAGTCCACAGATACCCCCTATTATCCAGCAACACGTGACACGATCAACTGAATCAGTGTCATAATGAAAGCCCAGAATCAATCAAATCTGACTGAAAGTGATTCTCCAATCGAAAATCGTTCACGAACTCGATAAATGGCTACCTGTCGCTCTGAAGCACGGTAGATAAAGTTACGTCGATGTTTCATCCCTCAAATATTAGGATTCTTAACATAATACAGAGACAGACAGACACCAGATATCTTTAAACAAAGAGCTTGGTAGAAATCAGACGTCATCAACACGCCGACATAAATAAACACCGAAAAGTATTACTCATCAGACCATTTCTCGGTAAAGGGGATCCTCCAACAATAACGGGAGATCCCTGTAGTCAGTAACTGCTTGACTGGAACTTACCAGTGGTGTGTGAACAAGGCTCTTACCTCCAGCACGAGGCCACTTTAGTGGGGAGAGCCCGATCACAATGACGAACCCAACATTTGTCCACCCACCCCCTACCAATGAAGCCGAGCCTACCGCTTAATAACATTGGTCTTCGGCGTAAACAAATACAAGGCAGGAGAGAAACGCATGTGGCCTTTGTCATAAAGTCGAATTTGCCATTAAAACTATCCTATTACAACCACCGACGTTTCCCCAAATGCCCTCTTACCATCGTCTTCCTTCCCGTTTTTCTCCTGAGGGAGAGTACAACAGTCAAAATGTACATTACTTAAGCGTCTAATTCTTACGATTAATTTAAACTGTTACATTCAAGTTCATTTCATTGTCAGGGCTGCACAAAGAGATATTTCTGGTACTAATAACACGTACGCAAGAAAGGCCTAGAACAATCTAAGAGCTGTTTTGTATATGAACGGGCATTTACTGTATATTATGGGCTGTGCTGTTCAGAAAAAACAAAATTATACTTTACTGGCGAATCCCCGTCGGTCCATCCCATCAGCTTTGTCTTGCCCGGAAAGAAATTGGCGGTGGGGGTAATTGAACGGCATCCATGCCCACAGATCAATAAAGCAACTCTTCTGTAGAAAACTAACCCTTTTGCTCAATTTCCTCTCTGTCGGTCGCCATCTCCCACCCCGTTTTCGAGTCAAGAACGGAATAATATGGCCCATGCAAAGAAGAAATAGTGCTCACCTCTGCGACAAACTTTCGCCACAGATTTAATTATTTACGAACAAGTCTCTTAAGATTCTGGAACGAAGAAATGCGCTAGATGATCCCTTCCCATCTACATCCGTCTGTAGCCTATATTGGTGAACATAACGCAGAGAAGTCTTCAAACATTCGTCAATAAAAACAGTGAAAATAAAACTTTACCTCGTTCATTACAGTCAAATTTCTGTTTGAAATATCGATCGTGGTTTTCTAGGGAAGTACCACCGTGTGGACAGCGTCTTTCTCCGAAACGGTGGTACCTCCCTTCAAGTCCACACGGCGTCACAACCCAGAAGATCAACACGTACACCTTCACGGCCGTGAGAACATCAAATCTCGTTTGTTTGAAAAAGTTTTGGTTTCTGGCGAATGTTTAAAATCTCATCTTAGCTCGCCGATAGAACGGGAAACCTGTTTATCGGTGGGACTATATTCCACTTTCAATTTCTGGCTCAACTTGCTTACAATAAGTCCTGGTCCACAGAAGCTCTTCTTGATATCAGATACAATTTCTGTCCTCTTTTCCTCCTTACCTGATGATGACGATAGCAGAATGCAACTTTCGAAACGTAATTCCATAATTCAGACGATTGGTAAGTATAAAAGAACAATTTTTACACACTACAACGCGCCATCATCAGACCTTTTGAAAGCCCTAGTCTATTATTTTAAAGCAGTCCTGCCATTTGCTTGCAACAAAACTTCTTCCGAACGTAGATGCCCAGAAGCAGGCAACCCTGCTCAAATTCGGTACGTATCGGGTTCAAATCTAAGCTCAAGAGACACGACATCCCGACGGAAATTTTCCTTGGAAATTAGGCCACAGCTGCTTCCTTCCATATATTCCCAATTAACTCACTGTTCATTAATCATCTGGCCAATCGACGCCACGAAGTCTCAGCTACTGAATCTTCGCACGTTCTTGTGGCACACTCCGTCGATCACGGATGTTTGCAACCCCTTCTCGTACAAACAGGGTGTCCAAAAAAGACGTATACACATTACAATACGGAATTTTAACCTTGTTATCGATCTCCGAGAGTTGTGTCTGCGGAAGACATCGGAACGGTGGTCATTTTTAACACCTACACCAGATTCGTTGGTTCACCAAGTGCCAATGGTGACGTATGGCAAGGGTTTAGTTCATCGGGATGTCTTTATTTCATTCACTGAATGTGTGTATACATCTTTTGGGGACAATGAACAACTCGTTTAAGTGTCTTGCTGTAACTCTTGTTCCATTTTTCATCCAGACAATGGATAACATCCAAGAAGTCCCCCCCCCTCCCAAATAACACTCTCTTAATCCCACCACGTAAACAACAGAACAATGGCTTCTAATACGCCTCACTCGACTCGAGATCCAAAATTATCCAAACAACCATCGTTTCAATTATCCTGAACGCAAACTGTGGGTAAAATCAACAAGCCAACTGGATGGCAAAGAAGTGCAAATTATCGGCCCAGTCCGCATATGGCCTGTTTCGCCAAAGAAACCACGTCTAGAAAAACTCATCCTGGAAGTAAAATTCTTTACGTATTCTTCGGCAGCATTCCGACTAAAATTCCGCAATGATGAAGCGGATGGTGTTTCCAGGCGTAAAAATAATCCACCGCTTTAATACGGGATTGTGGAACAAAGCAGGAAATCCGGGTTACAGGACTTTCCGTACACTCCAATTTAACAACGAAAATTATGCAAACTCTACGTCATGATTCTCGCCGTAAACAGCGATTACTTCGTTAAACAGCGTTAAGAAATTGATCTTTGTAATGGTGAAGTGTAGTGTTTTCTTCGCGGTACGGTCTGAATTCTTAAAAGTTATTTAAACGAGCTTTATTTATCGGGAGCATAAACCATTTGATCTTTGTAATGGTAAAGTGTAGTGTTTTCTTCGCGGTACGGACTGAATTCTTTAAATATTATTTAGACGAGCTCCGGTTTCCCAGAGCTTACAAAATGATTTTCTCCACGTAACATGCACTTCAATCAGGAGCTACAATTCGGTCACGCTGGCAGACGGTCATAATAAAATTTACGGCGTAATACGTAACATGTGTTGCATTCACTGCACTACGCTCTAAAAATCGGTCAAGGCAAGACAGCTGCTTTGTGAGCTCTGGTTTTCTTCCTAAGATTCTTCCTCTGCGAGTATGAGCAGCCGAAGTATATGAAATCGATGGCTTTTATCCCTTCCTTCGTATGATCTCTGATGACAATATGTTCACATACCACTTCCTTATCTCCCAAAAATGTACAAGGCATCGTTCTTTACGTATGTTTATAAAAACGTCTGCAAACGAAATACTTGGCATATACGCCTATATCAACAGCAAAAGCTTGTGGTGGAGCTACGCGTGTCTGAAGAAATTCGAAATAAATTCTTACAAGCGTTGACGTAGTTCGAATGGCAAACATAAAACCACGCAGAATTCTTGAAGGGAAACAGAACGTATCGAAGGATCTGAGACAAAGATTAAAATGCACCTTTCGAAATTAAATGAAATGGCTAAGGGTCTTGGAGAGTTCATACATTTATGGTCACATAAAACTTGGGGTTGTATTACCAGTCAGTTAAATATGAACACCCTGTACTCTTGGGTAATGACCCAAATACCAGCTCTTTTGTGTGTATACTGACTTCAAAGCACTTAAAGGAAGTCCTTCTAGAAACTACAGAGAAAAATTGTTTTGTGAAAAGTCATAATAAAACTATCTCTTTAACAAGGTCGAAACATTTTAGTCACTGGCACACTTTAAAAGGGTATAGTGGTCCAAATTCTTAACCTTGTTACAAGGGTATCTCAGTCCTATTCGACTCGTAAAGCAACCCCAAAGCGCTTGTAAAACAAGCCCATAAAATCCCTCCCCCTCTACGAAAGGCGACTGTGCGGGGTAAGACCCGACTTCCCCACCAGCAATTACTTGCGTCAAATTTTCGAATTTCAGGGCCGCCCAAGCGACTGGGGCAAAGAACTACACAAAATCACTGTTGGAGCATCCGGCCTTCTTTTTTTTAAAGTTCTGATTTTGCTGACGTCTTTAGTCGGCGATGCTTGTACTTGCATCTTACAAAACAGATGTTCTGGAAACCACACAGAATTTGACCCTCTTGGAGTGAGAGATGACCCGGAAGCAAAAGTTGAGCGCCCAAGTGCTACAGTAGGCCCATCCTCTGACGACAAAATCTATTTTTAATTATGACGTAACTCGCTCAATTTTTCTCAATTAACTTACACGAGGTTGAGCTACTCCCAGCTAGGAAGATAACATTCTGTATTAAACACGTGGGGGGCTCTTATAAGGACAGAAAAAGACAAAAATGAACGCATGATGGGGAGGCCGCGTGTCCATAAACATTTTTTCAACTCCGAATCTCCGTGGTATACTGTAACAAAAAATATGAAATTCTGTTTCTGTCTAAACAAACATGGATGCACATGCTAACGACAAAATCCAATGTCTGAAGGAAGGTTCCTTTGTTTCGCCAGCGTTGCTTACTTCCGCCCGGTGTGCAGTGGCGTGTGAGGCTGCTGCCGGCGTCAAGC
This sequence comes from Zootermopsis nevadensis, assembly GCF_000696155.1. Next base: position 1,338 of record NW_019059696.1, on the reverse strand, counting down.
CAAGTCAAAACTTAACTGCGATCATAACCCAGTCAGTGAACCACTTCTATGCTCCTCGCACACACAACGCCTCAACATTAGGCAAACAAAGACGACTGCCAATTAATCCACTCACCCACGTTTCTACCTGATCTACTTATCTATTCTACCACATCCATCCATTCAATCCACTTATGCATCTAATGTACCTCATCATCAAGTTAATTTACGACATCTATTCTACCACATCCATCCATTCAACCCACTTATGCATCATCACCAAGTTAATTTACGATTTCGCTGTAGTAGAGAAATTCTGACTTAGATCAGAAGGAATACAACACCTGGACGTCACATTCCATTCCCGTATCTAAACACATTTTTAAACAACTGAGAACTCAACGTCTTCGCGTTTTACTCACTCTTTTTCCTACAGACACACCTAATTTTGTCGAAATACGTCCCGATATATATTTATGGGTCCCGTCATCGTTCTATGTTCAGCCATATTTTTCCACAGAAATTCTGTTCTCGACTAAAATGCTTCCCAGTTACGTAAATTGGTTCTCCCTTTTCGACTGAGATGTAATTCTGATCGCACGACGAGGCAAACTGGGCGCGCTAAGAATGCCTCCACCGCCAGCATGTCGCAGGTAAGTCCACGGTGAGGATGTTGCTGGCTACGAGACCCGCAAACTTCGTGGCTCGTTAAAGTGTCACGAAAAACACAGGACTGTTCCAAAAATCAATCACGCGCGGGCAACAGAACGTGCCTGGTATTCCTCTCCATTAAAAGTTCACAGAGAATAATGAATAACTTACTGGTTTTGAATGTTATTGTTACGCAGATCAGACAACAGAATGGGGAAAATGGGACGGACGATGAAAGCATATCAATGGGATACAAACAGAAGTATCGGTGGAAAACCTGATGAAACTAGGAGGGATCATAAACTGGACACATGACACGGCCGTTGAAATCAAGCATACTGACCTTGAACTTTGACGATATTAACAGATACGTGACCACAACATACCTATCCCGAAATAACAAACAAACCTAAACACACAACGCAACATCAGAGACCAAAACATAACCTAATACATCCCACACAAAACGAACCTAACCTAACATATCCCACACAAAACGAACCTAACCTAACCTAACCGAACCTAACCTAACGCAACCCAACCTAACATAACCTAACTTAAATTAACGTAATCTATCCCAACACAATTTAGGCACTGAATATATATTGTGATCTATACATGAACTTTACATATCCAAGACCTCTAAATTAAGTGTTCAATGTTTCTCAGATTCATACAGTTCTCTGTATATGCGTGAGAAAATAGTAC
>NW_019059695.1:625832-640862 GCF_000696155.1 Zootermopsis nevadensis | reverse complement strand
TTTATGAAGTATAAATCCTAGTATGCATTTTCATCCAGCCTTCTACCATTCACTTCACTTCTCTCTCTCTCTCTCTGCGAACTTGGCCACAGCAAATTCCAGTAGCGAACCCAATAAACTACATATTGCCCGGGAAAGAAGGGCATAAGTGAACGAACCAGAATCCGAATCTACCACACGCCTCGTAGCTGAAGAGGTAACGTATGAGACTATGGAGGACGACGTCGGCAGTTCGAGACCCAGCGGATTCTTACGGTAGTCTTAAGTTCTAGAAATAAGAGGAGGACAAAAACGGGTTTGGTTTTGTATGCTTAACCTTCCCGATTTCTGCCCTCTAAAGAAATTACAGAGGGTTTAAGTGGTAGGGGATATGGGAGCCTAAGATGAAAGAAGGAGGGGGTTATGCAAAAACATATTTATGAGGGCGCACCCAAGGTGGTCCGAACAGACATCATATCATTCCATTTCCAGGTCAACAATCTTTAACCAAAACCACGTGTTCAAAGCACTTGAGTCAAAAAGAAAGAATCCAACCAAATTCTGGCACAGCCTCTTCTACATTTTGCTTATACTATATTACATTATTATGGTGCATGGTATCTTTGTTCAAATTATGATTTGAATTCCATATTTAGGGTATTTTTGGCAATGCTACTCACTGATCAGGTTAGAGACATCTTTCATGGTAGGATATTAAAACTGCAAATGTGGTTGAAATAATATTTATATTTAGTATGTAATGTGTGAGAACAAGAATGATTAAATATATACATATGAATTGTTGGGTTCCCATTTTTTAGTCTTTAGAATTTGGTCACCCTGCCTCAGACTTCAGTGGATAAGCAAAGGAAAATTGGTATGAGATTTGTAACTTTGAATATCAAGAGTTTATTTCTTTATTTGGTACCAATGACAACAATTCCCATCCACTGCTTACAAAAGAGAAGATGCATGATATATAACACGTAGCAGAAGTACAGTCTTTAACCACATTTATATTCAGAGTTCTTACCATTAAATAAATCAAGAAATTTGGTCTCCAGGGTCAATGTAACTTTAAAGTTTTGGCCTGACCTTGAATCAGCTTCAGAGGTGAAGTTGCTGTGCGCACTGCATTTACCATTTTCATGCCGTTTGCACTCATGGCAACACAATCACCATTTGATGCAACAAGACCATTCCTAAAGTCCACCCCTGCATTGCCGGAGACTCCGCTGCCTTCTGATTTCAATTTCGTTTTCCGTCTTGTCAGTTCCTCCTCGGGCAAAGACTGCGGATTAGGAACAAAGCGTATGAGTAGTCTAATGGCGACACTGTTCAGTTTAATGAACAATTTCACGCAGATGTAACCCGCTATGAAGCAGAAGATAATGACGTCAATCAGATAATACTGCAATACGCTGTGCTCTTTGGCTGGAGATTGTAGATGGTAGGCACCTTTGTGCCTTAGTACATATTCTGTCCAGTAGATGGCACGATTCAGTGGATGTTCTGGTTGATCCCTCAGTAATCTTGAGCGCTTTCTCACACCCTCTCGGTACCTGTGAATGAATGATAACTGAATACATAATAGTCACAAAATAACCCGTGAATAACATCCAAGGATTCATGAATATTGTTCAAAACATTTAATTATGTAAAAAGTAACTTATTTTCAAGTAGGTGTATCTTTCTACAGTTAACAGTATATGGTTTTACAAGAATTAAACATTTATATTAAAATTAGATGCACTTATTTTCCACTTCTGCGATTTTGCATCCCTCACTCAAGGCAACTCAAGACCTCTAACCTACACATGCGAAAGCACCATTAAATAGCAAGAAACAAGAAAACGTTTTGATCGTGAATTTACTCTCAGTGTAGGAGACACATCATAATATACAGTCAATAGCAAACGTATTAATCATTCACTGCTATTTGTATTTCGTAAGTTACACAAAATCAAAAAATGTTTCATAACATTCTTTTATGCCATGTCTCTACCAATTTTACAAAACCCATTGAAACCGAATTTTGGACAGAAAATGTAAATGGATGAGACCACTTTGGAGACATATGCAAATGTGAAAGGAATGTATTAATACGGAGGGGATTCACTGGATTCATCTGGCTCAGGACAGGGACCAGTGGCGGGATCTTGTGGACTTCGTAATGAAGCTGCAGAGAACTTCTTCACTAGCTGAGTGAAAGTCAGTGCCTCAGGAAGGGTTCTTCAATATGGAGTTAGTAAGCTTATCAATAAAGCCCCTACATGGTAAAACATTAATTTACATGGTAGCCCTGGTACTGAAATCAAACTGAAAAAATAAAATAAAAAAGGTTGTGGTTAATGTTTTGTGTCCTCACTTTGGATCATGAATGACCTCATTGATGGCCCACACCAACTTCTCTGTAGTAAGGTCCTCAAGCTGCAGCATCAGGGCATAACCGTCCAGGACCGCCTTGGCTGAATTGGCATCGTGGTCACAGAACACTGGCATCGTCACAACTGGCACCCCGTGGTATACGGTCTCAAACATGCTCAGCAAGCCCCCGTGGGTCACAAAAGCTCGGATCTTATTGTGACCTACGGCAAGACCACAAAATAATTAAAACTTGATTTCCAAAGTACGTCTAACTTAAAAGCGTTGACAGCAGGCTTGCTTTCTGGATAAGTATTCAAGAACTTCAAAAGTACTGAAAAAAAATTAGTGGTCTACTCTGCGTAGAACCCAACAACACTCATTCCCACTGAGTGCTCCTTCCAGCAAAAAGCACTAGATTTTCTGCAGAAGCCACCTTTTAAATAAAGTAAAAGGCTTTGACAAAAGTTTCATGTTTTTCGACATTTTACAAAAACACAAAATTGTAGGACACAGCATTACATGGAGTTGGTTAACTGGAGCATGTTATGCAGTTAGATCTATGTTTCATTTCAGTTTAGTTTGCATACTTTCACTTCGTAATGAAATTGTTTTTTTAATTCATCTAACAGCAAAAAAGATATTCACTTCACAGAACAAAATGGTCAGAATTGTGGGCGGTGTCAAACCACACGTTTTACTCTCTTGGTGAATTTCTAATGACAGAAAATGACTCATAATGGTTTTAAAAGTTTTCTTGCCTTTGTACGGTATAAATGGGCAGTATAATTCATTTGTCGCAAAATTCAACAGGAATATTTCTCTTTCGTTACATGAACGATATTACTGTTCCTATCCTGCGAGACCCCTGAACATGCAGTTACAGGTTACGAACTGAACCCCTAGTGTTCCTCACTGACCCAATATGTCCTGCTGCGGCAACCACCGACTCAGAAGCACGTTGCTGGGCAGGTCAAGGACGCTGTTCTCAGGGGTCTCCCACTTCCAGATCACACGGTAGGGCAGCAGGGCGAAGGCTCTGAGAAATGTCATTCGGAGCACCTCAGGCATCTTTGCAGTCAGGACGGATGAACCCATGCTGACGTAGATGAAGCCCATCTCAGACCCTGACACAAACTGCTCCAGCTCCTGCAGTTTGTTAAAATTTTGTAGGATTGCTGTTTCACGGCAGTGAGTGCAAGAATGGCTGTCTTCTGGGTTGTTAATCCGTGTAATCTGGTAGAATTTTACCAGAATTTCAGAGGCCCTTGTGGTGAGTCATTGCCCTGATGATGGAGGCAGCTAGGACCTCTGAAACGTTGATAACCTTCTACCAGACTACACAGCGCAACAACCCAGAAGACAACATAATTTTTTAAACAGTTTTAAAAACTCGCTACATGAAGCGAGAAAGAAAACACAGGAACCAAAAGGCGCAATCCGTATCTGAATGAGTACATGCAGGCGTTCTTTGCACGTTTCAATTCTGACTGCTCCCAGCTGTTTCAAATAGCTCTGATGATGATGACAAAAAACTGGATGCACTGCGATCAATGTTACGTCTGTACACAACTATCATCGCTGGAAGAATAAGGACAAGAAATTTATAACACTAAATAAAGTTGCTGCACCTTAACAATAATCTGAAAGCAAATGCTTTTTGCTCAACCGAAGTAAATAAACTGGAGCACAGAAGTCCCCCCCCCCTCTGGCTGTACGTCAGCAGTGAAGGCGTATGATGGGCGTGGTCGATCACAGCTCTCTGTACCACCGTGCACATACGAGAGGCAACGGAGCCTAAATCGAAATTGAAGTCGTCCAGCCTAACCTAACACTCACCTTCGGCAGGGGTTTCGTTGGTCTACAGTGAATGCAAGCTATTTCTGCGACGTTCGGCAGGTATGGTCTCGGGTACGTGACTGTAGCGTGTCCGTTCTGAAGGATAAAGCTAACATTCTTCGCCATGTCAAAAACACGTGGCATTGACGCGCCGAAGTAATTCTTCATCATGGCCTCCAAATACCAGCTTATGAACACTGAATGCACTATCTCTGTTCCTGTCAGGTACACGGTGTTCCGGACTCGGTCGATGAATCCCATGTCGTCAGTGAACGGCCTGGCAAAGAATGGTGTCACCGAAAAGGGCGCGGGACTGCCCCCATATGACACCGACCCCATGTAAAATGCCACACTGTTGAGGTACATGAATGGAGCACGGAAATGAAAGGCGAGACCAAGTGCGCACTCAGGGTAAGCACCGTCCAGTATGGCGAGGTCAAAGGAGCGCCCAGAGTTCATGAGTTGGCGTGTTTCAGGGTCCGACAGCACGGTGTCGCATGACTGGAAACAAGAGCAGAGTGACTGAGTCAAGAGCACGAATGCTTTTCAAGAAACAGCATTCCTGATCGAAGTAGAAGTTCCCAAAACAACACATTTTGTACCTCAGTTTCTTCCGCACTCACCAACGAGTGCCCTACTTACGTGATAGGCGTAGCGGAGCACGTCAGCAGGAGGCACAGCTTCTCTGCCACTCATCCGAACTCCCAGCAGGTCCCAGTTCGTGTAGTTCCGAACATAAAACACGAAGTTTAGAGGAGTGATCTCCTCTAGTCCTGCTTCCTCAGCGTCCGGAGGAAACGCGTTTAGAAAAGTTACGTTGTGGCCGCGTGATATCAGTCCACGTGCAAGTTCCAGGAAGGGGATCTTGTGGCTTTTGGTGCCCCCCATCGTAACCATGAGCACACGGGACCCACCTCCACAGCGACACCAGACGAGGACTGCACTCACCGCGTAGACCCACCGAAACGGATGCATTTCTCGATGTTTACCTGCAAATAACACAAAGAAACCCTCTACAAACCTCAGCACTACTATACTATCGGATTTTTACGCCGTGAGGAACCTGCTGTCTCCATCTTCAACCCTGGCCACACCCTTCAGCGGAGTGCCAAAGTGGCACAGTTCATTACATTAGCTGCAACATGCAATTACTTCCAAAGTTGGTTGCGCAAACCATTCTATAGGAATGCGTGTAGTAGGTTTTTAATAGCGCTGTATCAACTGTGGCTAATTCCAAAATACCATCTTCTGGTATGCAGAATGCAACTTCGTTCGCCGTGTACTCTCGTACACACGGCAGTGAGAACCTCAATCATATTACGTAACATGAGAAGTAGTTTGAATACGTAAACCGGGAACAAGGAATGAGCTAAGGCATCTTCAACGTAACACAGAGACGTATCTTCACATTAGAAATGTACAATCAACTGTAACGTTTCGGTAACTTTAAGATTTGCGTGAGGAGTCGAAGTAAATGCAAAACAGACGACCACGGAGTGCAGTCGTCAAAATCTTAAAACGGAGAATGAAGAAGATTCCTCCGAAACGTTCATAATCTGCCACGTGACTGCCTGGTGTCGCAACCCTCGGGCTCAATTCCATAATTACGCACGTTTATTCCAAACGTTGACAAAAGCGTTATTTTTTTACAGCTTACCAAGCCCTCGCCCCCTTTAGGCCTTCGGAGCTGATGATTATACGCCTAGACAACTTAGTGAAACTTTGGGAAGTCTGATGTTACGGTTCAACGACCAGCTTCCAACAGCAATGTCATGATAGTTATTTCTCTCACTCTCTCCCAAAGAGAAGCAGGTTTCCCTAGTAGATAAGTGTGTCGACTGTGATCTACAGGACGACAAGAGAACAAGGAAGATATTTCACAGATGAACTGCGGACGCTGAGGCACTTTGGATACGTCCAGCTTGAGAATGATATTCCTGAAAGCACGGAAGGCGAGCTTCCGAACAAGTCACAGTTCTTAAATGTTTGAGGATATCAGGATTCAATGCAAATCTTCGGCAGAACCTCGGTTGCATTCTAAGGGCAGCGCCTGGAGGGCGTGAGGAAGCCGACTAAAGGCCTCAGGCATGAATTTTCGTTATGATAAAGCATCCGAGAATCTTCCGTTGCTAGGCAACACCGATACTGGAAAACAAAGGGCCTGGTCTGTTTAGCTACCTAACGGACTTCTGGAACCTCTTTAACACGGGCATCAATGAAACTACAAAAACTTAAAGGCGACAACCTAAAACATCTTAATCGGAAGATGACCTTAATGCGACAAGCAGTCCTGTTGCCTACAGACTTGAGTTTTTGCCGTCTTCAGTAGGTACTCATGAACATCCGCTTCGAAGTTATTCTGCGACAAAATGTCAGTCGTTCTGTTCGGGAATCCTGCACTGTTGACGCCACGACATTGGGTGCCAAGAAACTAGAGCAATTTGCTAATGCTAACCAAGAAACACAAAGTGCCGTATTCCCAGCACGCGATTCATCACGCCGCTGAACTCACCGTTCGATGTCCAACCGCCAAATCCGCTATGGATCGCCGTCGAAACACTCGCCTTGCCCTTGTGCTGGAGCAATGAGGTTGCTGTCTGCTCGGTGAGAGCAATTTCTCCCACGGGGTGGGAGCAGGCGATGAGACGTTTCAAAGAAAATAAAAAACAAACGTGGGCGGGCCGAGATATGAGGGAAAGAAAGAGAGAGAGAGAGAGCGACCGCCGTGTCATTATGAAGAAAGTGCGACCATTCAAGACGTTTCGTTACAACCTCCTGACTGCCTGATGGACATATTATTTTCACAACCTACTTCTAAAAAAAGTCTAATGAGGACGTTTTAGAAACTGTCTTCATATTCGGCGTTCAGATTGTATGACTTTCGCTCAGATTATCTGCCCATATAAGAACAGCCTTGGCGCCCAAATCCCCTTCAAAACTGTTCACCGATGGCGGGAAATCATTTTAACCCAATGCGGTCCCTTTTAAATACCACTAAGCTATATAAATTCAAGTTCTATTATGAACTGGTTTGATTTTGTTTTATAACTTGCATAAAGCGGAAGAAGCTTTGCTGAATATGGTGAAAATATGTTCTGAGAGGATCACAGTTCCTCTTGTTTGAAAACTGACCGTGTGAAATATTTTTCACGGACTGTACCACTGTCGCCAGTGAGATGCGTAATAACTGGTGCCTTTCTGCGTCCTGTCGTTCCGGTTCAAAACAAGGAAAGTGAAACACAACACGAAGTGTAAACGATAAAGTCACTACACATAAAGAATGCTTGATAAGACGACGATTGGATGTGTGTATGTCAGTGGTGGATTGCTCTATGCGTCAAAAATAATTTAAAAACATAATTTCCTACTAGGAAGATGGGATATTTGTTTTATAATCTTATCAGACATAAAATATTAATATTCTAAGTAAATACGACAGCCACACACCCGATGGTATTCCTTCGCTTTATGATGTACGGCAAAACATTGGCTTCCTTCGACACGTCAGAATAAGTTCCTCCTTCCTCCTTTCACTATTGTGAGGCACACGAAGTCTAGGATAGAAAAGGTGCAAAGAAGAAGGCTTGGATGATGTGATGACAGCCTCAGTTTGACTCCAGATCACGTATAAAAATTCGCTAAATACGCGGCGGACTCAGTCCGACGTAGGGCCCCAAGGGTTAAAGCAATACTAAACCAAATCTTCCTTGAGAAGCTGACAGTCGCTAATGTAGCAGCTCTCGCTTTATTTCTGCTTATGGCCAATTTGATGGTTGTTGAGAATGACTGTGAGGAACCAAAATGTGGGGATTTTGAAGAAAACCAGATTGATCATCCGTTGGACTGGCCATGACCGTGGGAAACAGAAGGCGGGTCAAGGGCGCACGACCTACACAGAATACAGGAAACTCACTCACTCTACGGCGCAGGAAATTCTTTAAAAAGTCGACTGTATACTCGGCTTGTCAAATAATAGCCCACTTCCTTTAAGGAACCCGAAGGTTCGTCACCGTGTTCACAAAAGCCCCGCCGCCGGACTCTATCCTTAAAATCAAAAGTGCGTTCGCCGTTAGAGATGTCTCTCATTTAAAGTACAACCTACAACGTCATTACCTGGCCGTTGATCACGACCTTCGACGAGTACCTCAACCCTACCTCTGAGCTACCCTGAGAGCCGATTTACAAAATCCCCAAACCCCATCATCCTCTCGCTCAGTATCAAGGCGTGTACAATGCGCAGACAGACAGGACGCGAATGAGGACATAAATGCGAGCTCAACAGCACGTCCTCAGACATAAAAAACAGTAATCGGCGAATAAGCACAAACCGGCCGGAATTAGGTCGGCACCACTCGCTGCAAAAACGCGTCGGAACTCACAGAAACACTTCTACGCAATTCGAAGCCACGGAACACGCACTGACGTGCCCGACGGAAAAAGCTTTTCTTAAAACTGCGTTACTTAACTGCATAACCACATATTGAGGGACGCCCCAGAGCAGAGTTCGACTGCACCGACACAATGGCCGCCTCGTCTTCACTGCTTTGACTGAAGAATAGGCCAAGGTGATCATCAGATGGGCCCAGCCAAATAGGATGTGCGAACAGATTAGTTTCAGACTAAAAAGGACGCGTCCTTCATTGGTCCTCCGTGGACTGAATGCTGATTTCGGGACACAACACACAGTTGCATCACCTAACTGATAATTATGAAGCTGAGAAAAATGGATACTCCGTGCACTCCACTGATTCATCAGACGTAATTTTATCGTGTTTCTATATCTTGCTTTTTACTATTAATTTCGCCTTGCGTACCCAAGAGACACCACTTCAGACCTACAGAAACGTTCTGTTGTTCACGTCGCACACTCTTCATCGCCATCCCTTGCCTTTCCCACATCTGACCTAAACTTTAAACAGGAAATCTAAACCCAAATGAAAAAGGATAACTTAAAACAACAAGTTCTTACAAACAATGAAACATTCCATCATAATCTTTTAACATCATTTCACTCAATTCGTTTAAAAGACATTTCTCAATATCGGATGGCCGGTGCATATCAACATACAGTTCCTGGTTCATTGTGAATGCTCTGGGAATTTTGTTTGCATATGGGGACAGGCCCACCGCTGAAAAACCGCTGGCTATGTGGAACACGTGAAAATTTTTAAGCATGAAAACAAATACAACTTCTGCTACAATATAAACAATATTTTGCCAGAAGAGATTGGCCAATCTAATGACGGTTTCGATTCTCAAAGCGGATTGGGACTTCTCTGTTTACTGCCATGTCCAGAGCAGCATTTGGGCTCACGACCTTCCTATCCGATTGAAGCTGGGCCGAAGTACGACAGAACTCCTTGCCCAGGAAAGACAAATTTTAGAACATGCCAGTGCAGAATGTGGCGGTCGCAAAGTACTTAACATTTGTACGGTGGAGAAAGAGGGGCGACCTTGGTGGGGTAGTCGTGTAGAACTGCTCCTTTGACCAACTCGAGAGGCAAGCAGTCTTTCAGAAGACTCATTTAATAACGTTATCACCTCTTACCTTTCAAATTCCAGTTTCGTTGGAGTGGACGCATGGACAGGGATTCGGAACGATGCTAACTTACAGAAGGAAATATATTTCTAAGGTAATGTTAGCTTCCACAACTTAACAAAGAAAAATAATATACTTCGATTACTTTCTTAATAATGCATAAGAATTAAATACATTATAGGTGACGTGCGGTCAGCACGACGAACCCCCAGCCATTGCTAGTTTTCATGACCGGATTACGCTACCCATTGTAGCTCCCAATTTCCACATAAAAGTAATATGGGACTTGAAGTGAATGATACACTCACACGTGACTGAAGGCTTCTCATCCTCGGGTCCACACGCGGTCCAGCCGAACATGAGACGCTGCTGTTGAATCTTGGGGTTTGTCGAGGGGGTGGCGGCGCACGGGATAATGTGATTCGGTAAAGGAACGTCTGCCGTAATGTGACGATCACATGCTGACGCCCTCCAGATCACTAAAAGGAGGACACTTGATAAAGTGCTTTACGCAGTCTTCTTTTATTTCATCTCACACGGAACACATTCATCCTCCAGACCACACCCCACAAATTAAAGAAGTCATATTCCTAGTCTCATCCCTCGCCCCAGGCCAACAGACAGCTGGCCAGTTATCCACCGCCACCCACGAACACAACAGACTCAGAGGCCGAGGGTGGGATGACTATCCCACCCCTAGTTCTAACTTCTGAACTTACCCTACAATAAGTTTGAAATATGCCTCGCAGTCATCACTTCAAGCTCTGCCCCATCCAGTGGATCATGAATCATACTGACACACAGACATGTCCAACCCGTAAGGTATTCTTCAGTCACACCAGGGCATGACTACCTAAAAACGCCCCCACTCCAATAACATTTCCATTTAAGCTCGTTGCATAATATTGCTTCTAACTGTACTCTGTTTTAAAAATTGACCTCTTAATCTTCATATGGATCCACCTCGTTGCCAAACGCTACAATTTAACCTTGACCCCATTTAAATGTTGTGTTCTGACCAAATTCCCCTGCAAAGTTTATGCACAAGTGACAATTCATCAAATGAAACTAGGAAATACCGTCATGTAAACCCTTGAAGACCGGGAGGAGTCAGACTCGTCCCGCGCTCTTATGCCGGCCGCCTGCCGTTCCCATAACCCTGTGACGCCCACTTCCAGCAGTGCCAAGTTCCTGTAATGCAATTTATGCTGCCACGCCGGTAGTCCGAACAGCCGCTCACGCGCACGTAAAGGCCGGCAGTCGGGCGAAGTCGACCTGAAAATCTCACCAACCGGCGTCACAATGACTGCCAGCTTCTCAACAAAGCTGGAACCACAATTTATTGCACCGGTTGCCACTCCGTATGACCAGAGCAATGGTTTCTTGTTGCGCTCGTAAGTGAATCTGGCAATGGCTTCAGCTTGATGATGAGCTGTAAATCAGTGATGAGTGCCTTGGGTATGTAGAAATGATGCAACATATCACCACTGATGACACTATGATAGCCCCTGCGCCACTGGTGGCTCAGCCAAAATATTGATTTGCAACGACTACGACCTGCACGAGGCAGGGAGCAAGGTGCGACGACATGACTGCTCATTCCAGTAGGGAAAAGTCAGCACATGACAACACTGACGGACTGCACCATAAATTTACAAATGCCAGTGACAAACTTAAAAATCTATAAAGTAGCGAACGATCATCAACGTTCATTCACGGAGAACGTGTAGCCGCACTTTCACAACACCAACGAAATAAAGAGGTAAGGCAAAAAATAGTTTAATTTTTAAAAATGTAAACATTCATTGAAGGCAAATTTACATTCAGTATAACGGGTAACTGCAGGCTTCATTGTTCCTCTGGAAAAATATGGCGCACGCATTCGGCTCTGCACTGGAATCACTTCGTGTTATTAACATCTAAATGATAATGAAAGGGAAAAAGCTACGTAAGCAGTTTTAGAGAGATCATTCAATGTTTAAAGACTTAGCAACGAAAAACCGCGTCTTCAATAAGCTAAGTACTATTATTATTATCATCCCATCTCTTCACCACTTCCATGTACCCGAGACAGACCTTGTCCCTAAGGTACATAGGGCAGCAGCTATTTCTGGGATAGATTTTGTTTTTAGCAAGTGCCACATGAATTATATAATTTTAATTTATGACAGCTTATTATTATTATTATTATAAAGATGAAACGTGTATAAAAAATCTGAGCTTTTGGGCTACTTGCAAATATGATGCCAATTTTTAAAATTATGGAATTGTCAGTGTTATTTTTAACATTGTATGCGGCTGCTTTTGTCAAAATACGAACTAGCGCCTGAAGATGGCCTTTCATTATGTTTACGTTAACTACAATGACAACTTTTGTATCCCGAGTACAAACAAGTTTACAACAGAGGGTTTTTCTTTTAAGAGATTCGCCATATTTGGCGACTATACCAGTGACATAACGTGGAATGGCATTTCCAACACGCACGGTCACCCTGTCGGCCGCCTCGTCTCCCAGACCAAGCCGCACAGTCCCCGATGCATTATACTTGCATCAGTAACTAAAAAAACAGGACACAAACTATTTTAACACGTCTGTACTAATTATACAAAATACGATACAAACACTTACGCTCAACAATTTTAATGCACTCCAAAATTCCAGATGTCACTAAAGGTTGACAACCTGAATACAGGATAAGCAGCACTTAAACCTCATATCAGAAATAATACCATAAATTAATACAAATAAACATTTGTAATTTTTAAAGTTAATTTGAATTTATATTAAAACATCTGATTAAAAATTAGTTTCGCATTTACATTGAGAAGTTGTTCCCTTGAACATCATTAATGGGCAGAAATGTGTTCTGTAAAATGCTTTGTGGGTAAAAGTTTTCAGCACTAAATCAGATGTGGTGAAGCCAGTGCTTCGCCGTCATGATCACCAAGCGAGACACAGAACAGAAACTGTCTTCTACTTACAGTCTTAATCCACAATCAGACACCTTCACTGACCTACCATCTTGGCTCAGAATCACGCACTTCCGTAAGCAGCACAATTTTCAAAGTACGAATTGCCTCCCCTTCACTTTCTATGAAGAGAGCAGGACACCTGTTACAGATGTCCTGCTCTCTGCGGGTCAAGACATAACAAATGAAGAATTGTGGCTCACATTTTTTAATTGTACCACCACAAAATGGCTTTACTATTTCTAGGGTATGTGATTACAATTGTATTTCTGGGAAGAACTCAACATAAACAGATCTGTCTATATTAAAATTTGTTGGACACAGCGTCAGCCTTTCACATTGTAACCAGGTTTGTCATTTTTGAGTTACAAACATTTCAAGCATTATCTGTAGGTGTTCACGATCAAACTGCATATGAAATTTTACACCCTAGTTACAATAACACATTACTAACTGGAGTAAAAGAATCTGTATTTTATTTTATTTTATTTCATTTTAAAGGCATAGTTCTTTTATCTACTAGCGTACGTCACTTCAGGGCCCCATTAAACAGTCCTAGTGTCACTCCACATCACAAATTAACATGTCTGCCACACCATTATTACCAACCATAGAATATTAAGAAGTACGAGTTCTGGGCGGCCTCGAGCGGCACAAATTTCATGCCAAATTTATTAAAAATCCACCAGCAGGTGTGCAGAGAGCTGATCAGCTCAGTGCGTGTTCATTTTACGCGCAATGTGTAAAGAACATACAAATCATGCGCTGTTCAATGACCTTACTTCCTTCATTACGACCTACTACAGATTTTACTTCGTAGACAGAGAAACACAAGGGTATAAGCCACAATATTGCAGTAGTGTTAGGTTAAAACATCAACAATGTTTATATACAATACACGTAGTACGATTAAGTTCGGACTTGTACCACGCGGTACTTTTAAAAACACTGTCACAGGTAAGAAACACAGCCAGTAGTGTACAAAATACTGCCATCAAATTTCAACTTTCTGCAACATCAAACACTTAAGATAGAACATAAATTTGTTAATTTACATAGACGTTCGTTCACAGGTAAAATAATAATCTTCACCTGGTACTTAATAAAATGACTAGTAACAAATAAGAACACAGCATAAAATTTTTGCTTTTAAAGTTCAAAGTCATGGATCAAATGAATTTCTTTGTTAGCATTCAAAGCTTCAATCCTGCTGCACAGGGAATACTTGCGTGATTTTGCCGATCCCTTTCGTACGGCCCTCCCGAAACAACAGCCTCATTCCGACTTTGACGTACTCCGGGTGTCTGAGAAAGCGGAACAGCGCCGACGCTCTATCATTAGTATGGATTCCCCCCGAGGCCATGATGCCTTCGATCACGGCCGTCTGACGGATGTTACCGATGTGCACCGTTGTTTGAAAACCCGGATAGATTGCAGTCGCGTGAAACAGTACGCATACTGCCGCCTGGAAGGAAGCAAAATCCGAGTAACTGTAAAATGCAAAGTTGTACGTGTGCTTAACTAAGCACCACACCTTGCAAACACATGGGGGAGTGGAGGTATAGCTCCATATATTCTTAACAGAAGACAGGAAAGGAAACTTACCTGGAAAAAGAGACAACCAACAGGTTTTGACTCTGGACTGAGCAACACCATGCCATTTCTTAATCCTGGCACTTCCCGATTCAGTCCCAGGGACGCACTCTGGCTTGCTCGCACTATCCGACAAGGAGCCTTATTACGATGTGCTGATTGCACAGTCACTGGCAGAAACCTGCCATCATTTAATGGCCCTATAAATACAAAAAGGATGGTATGTGACTTTTTCTTATTTTCCAAAATAAAGATCTGCTTTAAAAGGACTCCCTGGGAGTATCTGAAGGAATTCAGAGCAATATAAAGACAGGATAACTAACTACTTCAAACACTGTTTCCAGCCATACCTGACACTGCAGCCTACTGGTTAGCATCCTGAATTTCATATTTGGTAGGTCCCATTCTCAAATTCTTCCTATTCTGACTTTCTTCTGGTGTTCTACAGTCCCTCCAAGAAACCCCAGGATAAGACCAAAAAATCAGATCACGGCAATTACCATCCTCATCCTTATTAATCGAGGTATCATCTGATGCTATGTACTGTATTTATTGGAGAATAAAATGCACCCTCATTTTTGGATTCAAAAATTAAAATCTAAGTATTCATGATCAATGACAATGATAGTGAGAGTGATGATAACAGTATTGGTAAAGAGCAAATGACACAAATATGTTGAAGAATTTTTACTTTATGACAATTTAAATCAAACTACATATTACTGACAAACAAATGTTAGTTTTGA
>NW_019059695.1:587064-625785 GCF_000696155.1 Zootermopsis nevadensis | reverse complement strand
GGGACCTTTCTCCTTTACACGTGTTTCATACATTACACACCATAATCTTAACGAGGAATAATTATGAAAACAGATGCATGTTATGTATGAGTAAATAATGCAGTCTATGTTGTAAAATGAGCCGCAAGTAAAATACTTATATCGGTGACAAAATACATACAAAAATAAAACCAACTCTAAAGAGCAGATTCCTTCTTGCGAAGCGATCAGTCGCACTTGTATGGTGGTGAATTCCACCATATTCTGCGTGCCCTGAAGAGATCTTAGAATAAATGTGATACACCTTCACTGCAGTTCATTTATAAGGCCCCTAAAAATTGCAGTTGGGGAATGTAACTTCACACTTCAATGACCAATCAATCCTGGACAGACAGTGGACTCCTATTATACCCTTTCAGGAGACAACAGACTTACAAAAACTCAGCTGTCATAAGGAATTACCATTACCTACAACAAGTTTGACTCCCTCTGCAACCACCCCCTTTATCAGCAAACCTCCAACAACTGTACCCACTTCCGGAACGCGGAATGTCTCGTCTATTTGAAATTCACATAATTCCTGCAAACAAAACATGAAACTGCTTTCAGACCACAAATTAAAAGAAAAGAAAAAAGTATATGTTGAGGATTATACTTCACACAATTCTGCTTTGGCACTAAATGGAATAGCCTCAAGTTTCAAACCATACATTCAATAAAGATGGCTGCCTTCTGAGGCGTTGCACTGTGTAGGTGCTTACCGCTGCCACCGCCACCTACACTTCAAAACTAGAGCCTGAAACCTCACAATGTCACTTTTTCTTTCCTTTCCTATTTCTTCTTAAGATGGTTCCAATTAATCTTTGTCTAGCTTTAACTGGCTGGTGGCATCGTGATGAACCTTCAGGCTCCATAAAGTGTGTTATATTCAAAGAATACTCTGCACTGCAGAGTAAGTAAACAAGTTTGACTGATTAGTCGTCCAGAGACCGCGGCTGGCTCTTTCCAAGGGACCAAACTGAGTAAGAGTCCCCCATATATGCACCTGGTAACACATCAAGCTTTCCAAAAAATATTTTTTGGAATACTGCATGATGGACAAAGGCCGGAATCCCAATAAAACAAACTGTAATATACCATCATCAGAACCATTTAGAAATGTCAGGAAGCATTAGTGACACGCACTGCAAAAAAGAGAACATACGTACCTGTTCTAAACGCTCCTTCTCTTTGACACTAATTCCGGGCGGTAGTACATGCAGAAACTTTGTCAGCAGCTCTAGGCCGTCGCCCGTCACATTCGACACGCAGAATATTGGCACGATGTTCTCTGCCAGCTGATTGGAACCTGCTGTAATAACATCATCTTCATTTGTCACCACAAGTGGAACCTTAACAGATAGAAACAGGCAAACAAAACACAGCCTAATACATGAATACCATTCTCTACGAAAATAAAATCACTTTAAAATAAGCGGATATACAAGAAACCAGAGAGAATAGGCTAATCAGAACAATATTCAAGACATTACTTTGACAAGTTCCAGCACGTTAGATAACAAAGGAAATCTATCAATATCACACACGCACACTGCATATTTGTGGAAGAATCCAATACTTCCATGACAGTCTGACACTGGACACTCTTCTGACCCACGTAAATTCAGTTCACATTGTCACACTCTTGTTTCTTATTACGATCTTCTCAAATATGTCCGCCTTTTCCAAGAGGTCTCTTTCCTCAAGGTGTCCTGACTGACATCTCTTAAGCATTTTTCAACTCCATCCATTTCATCCCTAATACTGGACAAAGGGTACAAAATAAAAATCTTGTGTCCATTTTCCAGTGATTAGGTCATTCCCAACAATCCACTGAGGTAACACACCAATGAAATAATTTGGTTTGTAAGATTGCTAACGTAATTCTTGTACATTAAAAAACAAAATTAAGCTAGTAGGAGAATACTTAAAATTATTTGTTGTCAGGACTTTTTCCGTCGTCTGTTTTTAAAATTCATGACGTTTCGGAGGCTGGTTCTGTCTCTGTCTTCAGGTGAAGATGGAGACAGAACCAGGCTCCGAAACGTCATGAATTTTAAAAGCAGACGACGGAAAAAGTCCTGACAACAAATAATTTTAAGTGTAAACGACAGTCATCAAAACCCTTTAAAATTGAATTAGTAGGAGAAAGCAAAGTACGATTATTTTAGCGGTATGTTATCGGACTTCCCTGCCTTCAATGGCCTCGACCGACTCGGGATAAGTTCGGAAAACATGGATTCCTATTCGAAAGTTATTCTCTCCGAGTCCCTCTACACGCTCCTTCAGTTTGGCCCTCCTTTTGAATCAACCTGTATATCTTTCTCCAAATCAACCTGTAGCAGGTGGCACAACTGTTCACATTTACTGGCCTGCATTACCTTGCGACAACCCGCAGACTTCAGCATGGCCTCCAGGCTGAGCAATGTGTCCGCAGGCGTCGTTACATCTGTTTTGGTGATGGTTATGAAGAATGGCACATCAAGGGCAGTAGCCAAGGCAAGGTGCTCCTGTGTCATGCCAACAATCCCAGCACTCCCACTGACAACCAGCATCACGTGGTGTGGCGAATAACCAGTCAGCCCCAGCACCGTCGTTCTCAGGTACTTGCGATGACCGGCCAGATCGATGAATGTGACCAGTTTTGTAGAATTTTCACAGATCTCTTCTGCTGTTGTGAATTCACTATAGTTAACCAGATGGCCCTGTACATAAACAAGCGAAAGTTAAGACTGTTTACAAATCTTCTACAGTGGCCATCCGCTGCAATTCAACTGGAAAAAGAGCACTTATGTAGTGGAAACTGCTTACTAAAACAAATCTGAAGTCACTAAGAATTTCCTCCTTCAGCAACAAAACTAAAATATTAATTTCAAACAGATACATAATATTATCATCCTAAACTGACGATATTCAGAAAATTGGTAACTTCTTATAGTTCTTTTGTTTGCTTTTTAACACACCTGACATTAATTAACCTTTATGTGATGATGATAAGTAAACAACTGATGTTTAACCAGTTGAACTCAATACCTCTTATTTACATCATTTTAGATGATAATACCATACACTTTTATGACTGAAACAGGAAACTTCGAAGAAGAAGTTCACATTAGTGTCACTAAATGGTGGAACACTCTCGATTGTCAACAAAATACACAGATTCCAAAAAATGGTTACTTCTAGCAAACAACAAACACTCTTCAAAAAACAGATCCAAATTAAAATCTTTTGCCACATTTCATTTTACTACGATGAATGTAAGCGATACTTTAATAAGTGTCCAACCTATACATACAAATTCCAAAAGAAAGTACTTTCTTATTTACAAGGTAATAGTACCACTCGCCAGTAATTCCGTCTTGTGACCTGGTAGTCATCTTTCACCAGAGATCCAAGCTTCAAAGCCCAATGAAGACAGTAATAATCTTTTCTCTCGTTAAGCTCAACCCTCGCCTCTGACAAAGTCACGAGAACCCTTAAGCAGTTCAGAATAAATGTTGTGCCTTGTAACCAGTAATTTCTGTCCCTTCAAAAATGAGGAACACATTATAGCAACGACTGACCCGTGTATCAAATCCCAGAATTTCATGAGAGATTGACGAGGTTCTTCCAGACTGCACTTCATGGAGGTGCCTGAACATGTTGAGACGGGCTCGACCTCGCCCATTGTCCAGTTGCCCCTGTGTCAACACCCCCAGCAACGTAGACTTGCCAGCGTCCGCACTCCCCATCACTGCCACACGCACCTCTATGTTGTGCTGGTCATCTGGTACCTACAGCAAGCAACAACTTGAACACTGGTTCAAAACAGCATCGACAGATAAAACAAACGTGAAGAAGGAAAAACAACTGTCATCAATCAAGTACTAAATGCAGCATCTGTAACATCTTCTTTCTCTCCTGCCAACTTTTTTTCGCTTTCCCAATATTTCATCATTTTCTTGTAATGACACCTACCACATTCGCACGAATTACTCCAGGTAAATAAAAGAGACCCAGTCTAATGATGTTTATGAAATTCCTTACCTTCCTAACCAAAACCTCTGCCACCTTTCTGCCACCAACATTATCACCATCCACAAGCCGCTCTCTGAGGATTGTGGTTGTGGCACCCAGCTTATATGCCATCTGTTGGAGTGTTTGCAAGCTTGCAGTCATCTCATACTCTGCTAGTCCCGTGAGTACACCACTGTCTTCAACCCCAATTTCGTAGATTGCTTCCCCCTGTCCTTCGCGGAGCCGCCATTTCATCTATGCAAATCAACCACACTCACAAAATCAAAGTACTGTGAGAGGATCACAATCATCGGCATAATGGAGCTAAGCAAAGAAAGAAAAATCAAAGTCTCTCTTTCACTGCGCGAATGCAAACACACAGTTCCTGCTGCTTTTAAGAACAGAACACACAAAGCTAATAAGCTACAACAAAATTTATAGCAAATGCAAGTGATCGAGTAAGACGATTTGTATTAGGTAATCCCTTGCAAATATAAACCCCCCTGAAATATCTGTCCCATTTCACGTGCGCACACACGGATATCCACTCGTTCAAAACCAAGTCTGCGCAACATCAATATGATGCACGTGTCACCCTCCTAAACTATGTACCTGCGTAACCAGGTGTTCAAATCGCTGCTTTGAGGGGTTGACCAGTTTCAGCTTATACTCAACATTCCCAACTTGAGGCTCTGGAGGCAGCTGATCTGTGATGTCACCATGCACATCACAAGTTTCATCCGGAGGACAGGGGTCAAACAGTTGAAGAAAGTCCATCTAATCCTGCAAAACATGTTTCTTGTAATTAAACTAAAGTAAAGTTCGCAGATATCATGAAAATTATCTGCTTTTAAACGTAAATACCGCTAGTAACAAATACCAATACGCATACATCTGGGAACCAAGACTGCGATCAATTAACACACTTCTCTCTCAATAAAACATGATGCAAAACAAAGTCATCATTTCTTTTGTTAGCGTGTATCCCCAAGTGCACAAAATTAGCGCACGATGGTGAAGTCACGTCTGTCCAGTCACGAGTTCCGTCTGTAAAATTACTGAAAGCATTCCATCCACTGACATAGAAAATGTTCTAAAAACTGGTTAACTGGTTCCGAAGTTCAGAGGGGACACACGAACACAAAAATAGCACTGTCATGTAACAAGCCTTTCCTTACAAAAAGGAAATAGGCTAACAAAGTTTTTTTATTTTCTGAGGAATCTTGTAACACATCTGACAATGTACAAAACTTCAAAGTTACAAATGAAAGACCTGAAATGGATAAGTACTGCAATTTAATAAGCAACTATATATTAAAGGGTTTTTGAAATATCAGAAAAAGAACTGACCCCTTGCCCTTCTGGCAGTATGGCATTCTACTCGTTAGATCTTTCGCTCTGAAAAAAAAATCAATGTCTTGCTTAAAAAATTCAGAAGTATAAAGAAATCTCCTGATTCCTCCTTACCTTTATCACACCATTAATATGAAAACAGTTCTTTCCTTTGCTTTGGCCTATCACACTAGAAAGTATCATGGAATTTTACACAACCGATCTTTCAGCCAACATTTGACAAATCTCCTCACTTCCACAAAAATTACATACTATTTGAAACAGCAGAAGACACAGAAGAGTCACAGTTACTTCCTTGCACTGTTCACCAACTGCAATAAGGCGGTGAAAGTTGAGTCAGCTGGTAGTTCTCTTAAATCTGTATCAGTGACCCACTTACTTACAATTAACTTTCTCCCGGGGAACAATCTATAATCCACAGCAGCGTAAATGCACGCAGGAACTACAAATGTTATAAAAAAAGAAAACTATTGTGTAACACGCTGCACAGAAAAGTGTGATGAAACAGTATGCAAGAGAATGGAGCCAGACATCACTGATGATGTAATAAGTGAATGCAGAACACAAGCAGGGCATTTCATATGTTGCATGATGTAGGGAGTTGCAAAAATTAGATTCACAAATTTTAAGGACATTCAAAAACACACTAGCAGACAAACCAACAAACAATCAAGGAATCTATTATGAGTGAAGTCACACACCTTCCTATTTCTCTCACTGTGGCAACTGGACAAACGTGGACTGCAATGCAAAACCCCGGCCATCAAGCATTAAACTTACCTTATATTAGAAGCAAATATTTTGTGAAAAATGCTAGTATATAAAATCAATTTTGATAAAATTAAACAGAAAAGGTGGCCACTTTGTCAAGCTCTTTTTGACTTACACTTCAAAACAAACATCAGTTGTGGTGAGTGCCACATCTTCTGGCAACGGGAGCTCCCAACCTTGCTCTGACACTGAAATTTCATTCTATAAATATGCACCAACTGCTGTGCAATGGTACAGTACCATTCAAAAACACAGTACAAGCAGATATCTGCTTCAAAAAGATACCTTCACCTTCCCAAGTCAGATTGCAGGCTGCATACTGTCTCACATTTTCTTTCTGTACACGCAACGAACCGCAACCTAGAAAAGTTTTTAAATGCAGCAAACAGTAACAAATAACTCCAATACAAACTGTAAAATATTCATAGTATGAATATACGTGACAAGAAATTAACTTGAGCCAGTTTTCAAAAAATTCTCAGAGGGACTAGAGGAAATCTTGACAATAAAGTTACCTTCATGTACTGAGTTTCAGTACATCAAACTTATTGACAACAGATTATCCTTTGTTCCAAGATCTGAAACACATATTTTCCCTGCATTTATAATTACCCTTTTCCTCTGCTTTAATTACTATGAATAATTCTGCCCAGCATAAATAATAACTAATGTACATATGCACCAGAAATATAGTTTCTTGATCAATGACATGGGAAAGAAACATCAAGACAGAACTGGTTCAGGATCAGGCTTAGGATTAGTAGTGGTGAACCTCTGCATTCTATTATAAGGGAGCTGCTTAATCAAGTAAATTATTAACATACCATTCTGGTTCATTTACTTGTGTCTATATGTACACTCCATTACACACATACAAACTGACAACTTGCTTTGTAAAACTGTTGGTTACAGCGTAAATTCCGTCATACAGTCCACAGCCAACCAGTTGCCTACTTTTGCAACACACAAAAATTGTATACAAATGGGTAAATCAGTCACCACAAGGTCAACACATCACAGTCAGCACCCCACTCTACAATGGGAACATCATGCCTGCTTACAAGCATAAAACAAATACTCCTTCACTAACTAGAAAATTCATAGGAAATTATGAAACAATTACGACAATGAGAAAGTAAAACTTTTTAAAACACTGTGATAAGTTTGATAACACTGCAAAATCTGGAGACCTGTATAGAAATACCAACAAAATACACAAGTATATTACATATCTGAAAATCCCCTCTGCAAACAAAATCTTGTCACCCAGCAAGACTAATTTTTATCTGACACAAAATTGCCCTCATAACTGGTTACTGCAACGTTCATATAAGTATGCACTGTTTGTGTAACCTCACATCTTAACTGAGAATGACTACTACATGAATGTGCTGAAAAAGTACAGATTTAAATAACTGGAACAGAGGCAGCATCTCCAAATAAAAAAAAAATATATTTTACTAACACAGTGAATCTGAAGACAGAAAGAAAATCATTATGGCCCTAATGGGGAGAGCTAAGAAGTTGCAAATATCTGCTGCAAGATTCCTAACCAACTTATGGTAACAACTTACTTCTATACAAGTGAGAAAGGTATCAAAGGCTTAAAAAGAACAACGTAAATTGCAGCCTTCTGCACAGAGGCACACACAACTATTGACACTAAAGATTAAGACAAAAGAACATATGTTTGACAAGCTGTTTTACGTTAACCTTGACTACGCGCCTCTGGAAGCCGATCAGTGACACGAAGTAACCTTCAAATTAAAGTTTGCAAAACAAATTTTCCGTATATAACATTAATTTGCACAAAGCTACGGCGTAAAAACCTGCGGCAACATATCAGCCTAAAAATAAAATGCGCTGTCATTTTGATTAGTCGTAATGAATATAAAGAGTGATGATCCATCATTGTACTGCTTCAGTAATGTAATATAGCAAACCCCATATTATTTTTTCATTATAAATACTTGTATTCGTTCATAAAAGAAAGGAATATTCGGCTTGAACAACCACACGCACATATAAGCTTATACCTTCAGAAGTTGTTACTGTAATAATGGCTTACCTTGCATCAACGATAACAAAACAGAATAGCAAAACTCACGTAAAATCAATTTTCATTTTTGTGCCACCGCATTTCGGCCGTTATATTACCAGTGTTTTCTACACTGCACATATTGTTTCCAAATATACTTACCCAAATAAGCTATTAACGAAATTTAGAAAACAGAATTACTTTCAACACAACCATTTCAACAGTCTCAAACGCATTACCAATGGTAACCAACAAATTATTCTCGCGAATTGAAAGAACGTTACGTCAAATCACTCGCTCTTTAGTATATATTAAAAAGACAAGCATGTTATGTTATTAGCTGTAAGTGCAGAAAAATTTAATTTGGCTGTACAAGGCACCTACTTAAGAACAACATCTTCACAGCCGCGAGATCAAATCTCACACAAAAACTTTTAGTATATTCATAACGTTGGCTCGCCTGATATTTTGAACTTGTTTCAAAGGTAACCACCCACACATTTATCTCCTAAGAACGATCCTGATTGTATTGGTAACATCCAAAAATTGGCCTTTACCAACTCTGCGTGAATGATGTCACAGCTTGCTTGATTAAAGCCAATACTCTCGCATTAAATTATGACAAAACAAATTTCGTGAAATTATGTACCTCCAACAAAACTTGTGTTAATCTAGGTATTGGACATGAACACAATACAATGGAAGTAAAAAAAGAATTAAATTTCTCGGCCTACAAATTGACAATAATTTAAATAGGAAAAACATATTCAATACATTATCCCTAAACTATGCTCTGCAAGCTTTGCTATGGGGACTGTCATAACATTCATGAAAGCCTCAAATCCTACTTCTAAAAATCTGAATCATATTATAAAGAAGTTTAAGCCAGCACTGAAAGAGTAGCTTCTGTCTCATTACTTCTATTCAAATCTTTGGAATGTAAACAAATTATATTCTATGCTGGTTTCATTAATAAAACAGGTGCCTGAAAGATGTAATTGCAAGGCTAACATTCATGCATTACAGGTGTGGGTATGCATCTTCAACACCGTAAGGATGATTTGGAGTGACTGCATTGTATTCATATTTATAGAGAAAATACACATAGAATATTTAATAATAAATTCAATAAATTATTACAATAAAAATATAAATAAAAATGCTAAACATCCTAATAACAATTAAGGTTTTCTATACCAATAAATATTTTCAATAAAAGAAATCAGTATGTCTGAAATGAATAAAGTCTAGGTGTCTTAGCTTGCAGTCAGGATCTTACAACCTTGGACACTTACAAATAAATTTTAATATTCTGTTAGTAGGAAGTAACATCAATATATGTGATACCACATATCAAGATATCAGGTTTTACTAATGCTATGCCAGATATGGTTCAGATAATTCTCTGACTGATGCCTGAGTTATTTCCCAACTCATACTTTACTGAATTCAGTATCTTTTCATATGACATCCCAACTACAGCAAACTGACATACCCAACTGATAACACTTTACAACACTGATAAGTCAAAAAAGCACTGCCAACTATTCACTGTCATAGATCAAACATTGACTTAAATCTGTTGCATACTCATTACAAACACACTGCACCTTCAACTGTCATTTATACTCTTCAACAGATATTGAGCTATAATGAACATGTAGCATGCATAGCGATGATCAGGCAAAGCCAAATTTTGTCAGAACGCCTGAAGGGAAGAGATCACTTTGGAGACATAGGAGTAGATTTGGGGAAGGGGACGGGTGGGATAAAAACCTACATTTAAATTTCATTCTATCTTCCGCAGCACAGTTCTTCTTACTAAATGCCAAAAAAACAATTTTTACAAGCAGAAGAATTACTTGAGTATGGGATGTTCTTAGAACTTAAAAGTCAAAACAGTTTATTACTAACAAGGTGATTAGGAAGTGGTGCTTAAATCAATGCTGGAAAAAGATCCATTTAACGTACATGCAACGAAATAGCCAGAGTCTATCTTCAAACTATAGGAAATATCACAGACTAGTCATTATAGTGTTGTAATTTTCTGATTGCCTGCAGTAGCATACAGAAGCTCACCACATATTCAATCATAAAACATTAAGTAAGTCTTGCATATATATTTCTCTGTGAATTATCCCAAAATGTAGATGAAAGGACAATCAGTACTAAAACTGATTACTTTCATTATAGTTTGTAGTTACATCACCCTATTCGCTATTTAATTGACTGCAGAATGTAAGATACCTACATTAACACTGAAAAGAAACTAAATTCAACAGGTGGTAAACAAAGGTCTTAGATTATTCATAAAATATTACCACAAATATGGTACACGAAATTTCTAAACAGCAAGAAGAGTATCTTGTGAAATGTTCAAGAAGGAATTAAGGTAAAACTGACCCTTGAAATTCACAACTACTTTCTGACTTCAATTACCTCAGCAACTTTATATCACAAAACTATTTAAATCCTATAAGTCCTCACATATTCTACAAAAACCACGAATTACCGTTTAATAGTTTTGACACTGTTAGTTTCATAATAAGTATGCAACAAGTGTAATCATGCAATATTGTTATATAATTTAATAAACAATTAATTCATATCACATTATTCACATATTCCATAAATTTACTCCATAAATCAAAATTATATAGAGTGATTTGAGTTGTGTCTACTGAATATAGTGAATAAATAAATATATGTTAATTCGTTGGTATAACAGAATGTAGTTTGAAGAGAAATTGTACTTTTCAATTAGGCCTAAGATCTAGTCTAATATAACCACTTGTGGTGTTGTCTGAACAGAATACATGGCACAAAGAAATCATTGCGTACATTATGCAGTGTGGCTCGGAGTGTAGCAACTGAGCTTGCTTTTCAACTCCATAAAAGACCTCTTAACACATGACAAAGTAAAATGCTCTGTTCTGTCTTCAACTGAAATCTCAGATTTACATAAACTTGTTCAGCACATATCATATCACAGCATCCATACACAAAAGCTGAGAAAATGCCTGTTCTTCTTCTATGAGTAATCTGTACTGAAATAATGAAACTGCTTAGTTATATGATAATCTTGCATTGAACAATTTTCTACTATTTACTGGTGTAGCACCACATAATGATTGTTTTATAAATTAAATGGTCGGCAAACAATGAAACAGTCGTGGACACAGATGCCTCATGCCAGCTGTGGTCACGTAATAACCTGATCAGTTGATAAAATAACACACAAAGTTGCAATAACATTATGACACCAGCAGTAACGATCACAGCCCACAGATCATAACAACATGCAGTGTCCAGTCCAAAAAGAAGTGTTATTGCAGTTCCTGATATTCGCTTGAAACGTCCCCCATAAATCGCTACACATTCAGCTAATTTGAACGACCAGCATGAACATGACTGAACACAACAGCGTCAAACTGATTTATGGGAGTATTAGGTTACACCAGAATTTCTCAAACCTCTGACTGAAACCCACAAGGATGATAAAATAAGTTCATGTTGTAAAATTATAAGAAAAATGTTATTTCTGGCTGTAAAATAATGCCTCTCCAAGGCATATCATTCTTCCAAGTCTTCTGTTAGGTAACTTAAATCACCTGATGAACACATACACACAACCCAGTTATACAATTAAGGTTCTTTCAGAAGGTTCTGAAGGACCATTACATGAATCCTGCACATTTATTAAAAATAGGCTCCAGTTTTTTACAATCTTTGTATATGTGATTAGACAAACCAATGTCTTTTATTACCACTGTAACCTATTAAAGGTTACAAAATGTAGACAATACACAAAATAAAATGTATAAAACATAAATACAAAATGTGTAACGTCTACAACAAATTTGTCTTTAAAACTGAAACATACAATTATACAAAGAGGGGAGGAGGGATATGTAGCTTCTTAATGTGATGAATACACCCAAATTCAGTGTGAGTTTTAAAAATATATGCCTCACAATGAAACTTTTCTCTGTGTTTCCTGTAATGGTAATTGCCATTTGTCTCAGTTGCTGGTATTATTTAAATAAAATTTACTTTCAGGCAGGGAGTCCTGAGGAGAAAACAAATGAGACCAACAGAACCACACTAGAACAAAGTATGTGCTATCTGTTTGACCACACAACATCCACATGTTCAATACACCCATACTTACTACCTTCATTTGTTTTGACCATCATGGTAAAATGATTGTCATTATTTGGGTTAATACAAAGATCCTGTGGACAAATTTTAGATCACGTGATAAAGTGCCTCAATGTCTGAGCATAATAATCCACTAACATACTTTGACTGCTGCTCCATGCCCACCCATTCTCCGCTGTGAAATGTCAGGATGAAAGCCAAAATTATTCATTTATTTGATAACATGCGGGCACTGAGTAGGCAGAATCAAGTAGTGTGTTAACATTGGTTGGAAGAACTGCTCATTTAACCTGTAAATCCCATATTTACTTTCACATAAATTCTATACAGGCAATGGAATTTAGACAGGAACATGTACTCAAGAAACCATGATCAGGACAAAGGGCATATATGCACCTTGAAGGACTTACTCCAATTCTAGTCATGTTCATGTGTTCCTGCAACCTATGTAATATACATGTCAGTTTATCTGCGGCAAAACACACCAATATTTTCACTCCGTTGCTTTAAGCCAGACACCCCCAGAATGCATCATAATACGCAGGTATCAAAGTCACCAGTGCTGACAGTAACAGGTCCTTTTTACAAAACAAAAGACTTGAGATAATTAATCAATAGAACATTACAAAAACTGCTTCATGTTGTCTTAGCCCTACTTAGCAATGAAGTCTGGTATCACATGTTACTGTTACTGGTGAATGGCAGATTGCGGAATACCACTGGATAGCACCAAGATTGTATTTATAAACTGTGTAATGTAAGGGTTATTGCTCCTGTGAATGTTTTGTACAATATATTACAAAATGAGATCATAATGCCAGTATTTGCTCAAACATGTTGTTCAGAAGGAACGTGGCAAGTTCAGAAACATGACATTTGTGCAAGAACATGATTAATTTCGCAAAACATTTTCCACAATAAAAGTGGCATTAATTGACAAGCAGGTTAATTTTAATTGTCAAACAATGCAGTGAGAACCTGTATTTCAGTATAATTACTTCTGATACCTAGATGTAGATGGGAGTGCAATATTAAAATAAATTTTACAGGCATGCTATCAACTGTACAAGTTCTTCATAGCATACTGCTAATTTAAAGTATAAAATGTTACATTTAAACAAGCAAACTGAACTGACATGCTTCAAACTGTGCTATTGTGCACTAAAACACTACAGCAGACCGGGAGATGCACAACTGTGCCATTGAATTTGCAAACAGTAAGGTATTTGTGTTAAACAATTTGATATTCCACATAACTGCTAGATTTTTAATTGTTAGGAAGACAATGAATTACTGTTATTTGTACGCAGTTATTTCGGTTGGTTGGGGGGGAAGTACATGGCGCACTAACCGCAGGATGACTAACAATACTTTAAGCAAAGATAGGTGGCATTATCTGGGGGATATATATATATATATGTACGCGAAAGAAGATTAATAATACACCACAAATAGTATATACTACAATCTATCTAAAAAAATTTATGACACATCTGTAACAGTACCTGGAGAAATACTTGAACATGATCTAATGGTAAGAAAGATCATAGAAGTTATTCTATGTAATTTGTACGACTGAGGAGAATAGCTTATACACGCATCCGGCTGTATGCCACGTGACGTCGTAGTCATAATGTGATTTACAATTTATATTTTATAATATGCTTACATTGGCTCTATCAAGCAAATTACAAAGCCGATAGAAGACGATCATATTCATCAAACATATCCACAATTAAGTAATAGTTATTTGTTTACAAATACAACCATTTCTTAGTCAATAAATGAACAAAATACTTTAGTAATTATTCTATAACTGCTACTGAAATTAGTTTTGTTACCTGTTAAACTATTAAGACATAGTGCACATTGCTAGTATTTAATTTGTAATTGGTGTGGTCAATATCCAAAAACACAAGAATTGTTTACAAATCTCAAAATACAGTCCATCAAACTAAACCAGATGCAATATTCAATTTAACAATTTCAAACATCACAGACATTAATGTCCACAAATGTGAAAATTACAACCAATTTAAATTTATAAACAATGCTGATGCGATATTGTTGACTTTTATTCTTTTTCCAACTTCACTTCCCAAATTAATATAGTTTTCATATATCCTGGTAATATGACTGCCTTGGACCGGCAATGTATCAGTTAAGTCTCTTATGTACAGAAGAAATATTTACAATCAGAAGAAATTTGTTTAACCTTAATGGGGGGGTTTACAAGAATACAATAAGCATCACTTTAAAATGTGGTACCCCATATTCATCCCAATGATTATGGCCATGTTGCTTCTCTAAGATTAAAATTACTAATATAAATATATATTAATATCTGTAACTACTTCTCGTTCTCGAGCAACCGTGATATGAGGATCTACAGGAAATCTAGGCCCAAGAGATGAAGATCCGGGCATTTGTGAGGTTGCAATGTAGTAACAATATGTTTCTCTAAGGAGCCCATTGTTCTTCCCCCATATTATACACGAATGAATATGTAGCAGTGGTGGTATGACACTGACAGAGAAACAGAAGGGATCCAAAAAACACCTGTCCCTGTTCCAGATTGTCCACTAGAAATCCCACACGGACTGACCTGTGCCTCTGAGATCAGACGAAACCAACCAAATGCCTGGGTTGTGGTACAGCCATCGTGACACCACAATATTACATGGACAGACAGACATCAATAATACAGGGGTCCCAGCCACCATGTTTCAGGACCTGGGCCAGATACAACCATTTTTATAGAGGCTCTGTCTGCACAATTTATTAGAATTTTATGCCACTCTATTACAAATGCTACCAACACATAAGACTCAGTAACTGAGCCAGAAACTAGGAGTGATGTAAGTCCCTTGTGCTCTCTCTAAGAACAGATGTTCTTTTATAATTCTTATATTTAATTCTCTTTTAAGAAAGTAGTGTTTTTACTGTAGACCAGGCATGTAAAACTCATTGTCTACTAAGGGCTGTTTAAAGAATGCGTGACTGCGCTAAGAACCATCACAGGGGTGGGGAAAACCATAATTTCCTACTTTAACAAAGTAAAAGTTAAGATATATTGCTTTGATCCTCTATTTTCCCACAAGCACACATAAACATAGATTTCTTTGAAACGACATTTCCACTTCATTTAACTGAAATATAAAATAGTGGTACAGAATCTATTTAAACTTCATATTTATTAAAACTGGACCATCTGGGGCCACACATTGTGGATAATTGTAGAACTGAATCGGGCCCCACGAAACATCAAAGAGGACCGCATATGGGTTGCAGGCCACAAGTATGACAAACCTGCTGTAGACTAAAGTCAACATAATCATGTTCTGCGATATTTCTATGAAACAACATGGAAAACTTCAAGTTCCTCAAAACAAAGACAAAATCTCTTACATCACTCCTAGTCTCACTGGCACAATTTTCTGTTCCAAATTTATCAACTCATTTAATTAAGTATTATCTTACAGTCCAATTTTCGATTTAGATGGTAACGAATCTATCATTACAAACAGGGAGATATTAAGAGAATATTAAGAAGTGTACATGGGCCACAGAAACACACTGGCAAGCTGTTGAGAATCGTTGGTTTAAAGCAAAGTCATAGCCCATGACTTCAAAATTGGTCATAATCCTTTTCAGCTTCTCATAAAGAGGTCTGCTCCATGAAGTTAATTCCACCAGAGGATCAACAGTGCATCCCCCTAAAGTTAGTACTGCGTCACACAGATGTCTAAACCGCTCTGCAACCCCTGTGTATATACATCAGGTGGTATTTGTAAACGTAATGAAAGACTGGGATGTGAGGTTATGTTTGATCAGCTGAGAGAACTTCAAAAAGTATAAAATATGATACAGCACCAACTGACAAACTAATAAGAGAAAATTGTGCAGATATTTTCTCTGCACCTCTAAACCTAGTGTTTTATCTACACGTGCACAAAATAGAGTTTGGAACCTGACAAAATAATTTCAGTATTTGCTATGGTGAACTGAGCGAGTAGGATCCATGAACATTCATTCTCTCGTCACTGAGTACAGAATTCAACTGATAATTACTCATTAAGCCAATATTATTACATCACATGTGGATCATGTGTTTCTGCATGGAACATTTTGACCTTTTGTACCCTAATTAATAGTCTACAATTACATATTAATTTTTTCTCCTACACAAGGCATTGCTTCTTATCATTAGTATTTGAACAGTGAGTTTAAATTTAAATTGAATTAAAGAAATATAATTTTGTTTATATAAATGTGGTTCTTATTCCTAAATTATACATGATCCGTACATGCCACTGTAACATTTCAAGGGCAAATTCATTCCTTAAAGAAGCCCACAACTAATGAATGAGTACTCATCTTATTTTTGGTTTGCATTTACTGAAACTTCCTGCCAGAATTATAACACAGGTACGCCACCTTCTAGTGACCGCCTAAACACACAGACACCATCACCGTTTCCACATAGAATTCTGAAGAGAAATAAAGGCGCAGAATGTATCTACTGAGGAAACTGAAAAGTGACCATCTGTACGACTGTGAAGCAATTGATTGTCTAACACGCTATATTCTTAAACATAAATAAACCAATACATCCAATCATAAAAAAACAGACAGGGTTGCCACCTGTGCATGGCAATCTAACTTCCTTTCACTTATGACGAATTCCCCAAAGCAGGGAAACAAAAATATGTCCTATCAGCAGATTGACAGTACACGGTGTGTGACGAAATAAACATTTTAATTAATATACGAGTGAAAATGTGCCCTCTTATCTGTTTTCTAATTCTATCGTGAGACAATATATTAATTCTGTCTGGCTTCAATGAAATTCAGTTAGTGGCAACCCTGAGCAGGTAATACGGCAATAACTGGTACACCTGTCCTCAGGATCTAAAAGTTCTTGACGATGGTGATGAGACATTTGAATAAAAATTTTCTTGGATATTATTCATCGTCTAGTAGATAAAATATAACATTATATTTTATCTACTAGACGATGGATAATATTCAAGAAATTTTTTATTCAAATGACTGTCCTCAGAAACTTACAAATTAAATCATACTGCAATATTTTGAGATAATAACCACTTTTTGACCCACATAATCACAAATCTGGCTGATAAACACAGCTTTGTGGGGAGGTGCAATGGTATTAAAAGAAGTTCAGAATTAAATTTCAAAGTACACAGAGATACTAAACGCTAATCACGGCATGCATTACTTCTTCCTGACATCATTTACTTAACAATGCTCCAAATTCTGACAAGATGTGAGTTTGAAACTAAATTTGGTTGCAAGTGAAGAGGTAACTGATTAACATTAAGATTTCTAAATGACACTCGCCATCTGCTACATTTTAATATGTTCAACACTGCAATTAGAAAAACAAATGTGTTCTCTTTAACCTTGCATATATATTTTTATTATAATAAAATTCAAGGTGTCTGTAGTAGTTAATATTTACAACTAAGTTGGGTGTCAGAATTTGAATTCAATATGGCAGCTGTGATGAAAGTCATATAAAAACTGGATAAATTTCCAAGATACCCACACAGAATGTACACACTATAATAAAATTAGTTAGATGTCTAATAGTTTGTTTGCTAATATACTAACAGGATGATGCAATTTGTAGAAAGTCTTTAAAATGTCTTCCCAATACCATATATTCCGATCTGATTCATTTATAAAATTCTACTGCTTGAAAATAATTTCTCCTCAATTCATCCCATCTTATTCTAGAGAATTCCACAGAATCACATTTCTTTGAAAATCACACTCAATGAGAAATCACAATAAGTACATTACATCGACATTTATACTTCCAATATATAATTATAACTGAAACATATTTTTATTTCAAACAACCTTCAGTTGTTTAAAAAATTTCACGAACCTTTCTTCTGTCAGTATTTAAAACACCCCAGATTTCTGTATACATTTTCTGCCCACTAACCATGAAAGTACCTGCATTCTCTAATCTTCCACAAAAATATTTACTGATCTTCTTCAATTCAACTGCTTAAAAATCACAAAAAAATGCACCAGCCTTTTAGCAAATAACTTTCATGATGGGCTTTTAGTTATAATCTTACATTATGCAGGCAGTTTTCAAAAACTTGTTTTAAAACATAAGACATTTTCCAAATATATGGCAATTATAAAATCATGAACGCAACGTATGGGCTGTGGTCTTTTGTATTGACATCATGTAGACTTGAGGACTGTTATCTTCAATCAGAAATAGCGCATTGCTCATCCTGCAAATATGGGATACTGTGCCCTGTATTCTGATAAAAAATGACTGACGTTTTAGAGGTTATGGCTGGTCCTGTCACAGGTTCCTCCGGAAACTGTATAACGACTTACATGAATACATAATATCACAACCAAAATGACCACAATCAAATTATCATCACAAGAACCTCAAATCTCAGAAACAGCCTGACAGGATTCAGGAACTTGCAGCAAGGTGAATTGTGGAAATTCAATGCGACCTTAAGTACCAAACAAATGACAGTCACCCATTTCAGTCCCTTTCATCATGTTTCAATTTTGGTACCTCATGTGATGTAAATGTTTTCTGTAGTAGTTCTTACATTTATACATCAAATTTTCATTTACTTCTTTAATACTTCACAGGATTTTAAAACTTCGGATGTGAGGCGAGACAATATTCTACCAGGCTTAAAAATAGAACAGAAACTAACATATTTTAGCCCCAATTTAAATTCGACACCAGATATTTGGTATTTACGGAACAACAATTATTTCTGCTTGCATGAATGCCAACTTCCCCAAAATACAGCTTTACATGCTGCTAAAAAAACATATATTATATATAAAAGATTGGATGAACAGCATTTTGTGCGTCAATGACACTTGCTTGGTTTCAAAATCACGCCTGTGTCAATGATCGTTTG
Source organism: Zootermopsis nevadensis (assembly GCF_000696155.1). Next base: position 606,501 of record NW_019059695.1, on the reverse strand, counting down.
CTGACCCACCATGTCCTGAAGCACAAGATAATAGATGTTATAAATAAAGCAACACTTCAATGTCTATACGAAGACTTCGTTACTCCCTTATTCAATATAACCACAAACACATTCAATATATTAAGAGTGATTTCGCCTCATTCGAACGTTTCATATTTCGTTGCTAGAAAAATTACAGTTACATCAAATGCCGGCATCCAAACGAGATGGCTAGATTTTTAGTTATCACATGGTTAACAAACTTGGGTTCTATAGGTATAAAGTTTCGTTGCTACTTTTCCGTGCTTCCAATCAATATCAACTAACAATAGCCACAAATATTTCCTCCCACTTCCTTCCCAGAAGTTTTTCAAGGACTTACCGTCGATTTTTTGCACAATTTTCGCCTACGACATGCTGATTGCCGTGATGTATAGTTTTCCAACTGCTGCTGGCTAGATTTGGTTTCCGGGATCTGAGGTTTGTACAACGAAGAAACCATCAACACATACGAAATCTGAAAATTATTTTCTTAAAATCTCCGCCAAGCAAACTAACCACGATTAGTGTTTACCTCCTAATATGTCTCCTGCAATTATCGATTCGCGACAGTCGACAGTCCTGACATTGCTCATGTTTTCATATGTAGTTCGCACACACCGCCGCCAGGTGGCACCTGTGTCGGGATCACAACACTGTATCCAGCGTCTCCAGAGACTGGAGAATCTGTTCGTCTCTGGAGCACCACTCCACTAGCTCGTCAATTGTCACCACACCATCCTTGTTTGTGTCGATTAGCTGTAATCACACACAAAACAATTAAAATCAGAAGGAAATAAAATTCTTGTTGCTGACTCCACGTGGACTTGTATCCTGGACCAATTCTTTCACACAAATTCAAGTTGGTCATCGGGAACAGGCAGGGCTGTTCACTGTCTGTTCCCGATGACGAATTTTCCATTAATTATCGCAGTTGAGGCACACAATAATCTTTTTATGCAACAAACTGTTGTAATCAAGGAAACAGCTGTGAACACAGATCGCGTTCACGCTACAATGGCGTGATTGCATTTTGTGCGTCAATGACACTTGCTTGGTTTCAAAATCACGCCTGTGTCAATGATCGTTTGCTGACCCACCATGTCCTGAAGCACAAGATAATAGATGTTATAAATAAAGCAACACTTCAATGTCTATACGAAGACTTCGTTACTCCCTTATTCAATATAACCACAAACACATTCAATATATTAAGAGTGATTTCGCCTCATTCGAACGTTTCATATTTCGTTGCTAGAAAAATTACAGTTACATCAAATGCCGGCATCCAAACGAGATGGCTAGATTTTTAGTTATCACATGGTTAACAAACTTGGGTTCTATAGGTATAAAGTTTCGTTGCTACTTTTCCGTGCTTCCAATCAATATCAACTAACAATAGCCACAAATATTTCCTCCCACTTCCTTCCCAGAAGTTTTTCAAGGACTTACCGTCGATTTTTTGCACAATTTTCGCCTACGACATGCTGATTGCCGTGATGTATAGTTTTCCAACTGCTGCTGGCTAGATTTGGTTTCCGGGATCTGAGGTTTGTACAACGAAGAAACCATCAACACATACGAAATCTGAAAATTATTTTCTTAAAATCTCCGCCAAGCAAACTAACCACGATTAGTGTTTACCTCCTAATATGTCTCCTGCAATTATCGATTCGCGACAGTCGACAGTCCTGACATTGCTCATGTTTTCATATGTAGTTCGCACACACCGCCGCCAGGTGGCACCTGTGTCGGGATCACAACACTGTATCCAGCGTCTCCAGAGACTGGAGAATCTGTTCGTCTCTGGAGCACCACTCCACTAGCTCGTCAATTGTCACCACACCATCCTTGTTTGTGTCGATTAGCTGTAATCACACACAAAACAATTAAAATCAGAAGGAAATAAAATTCTTGTTGCTGACTCCACGTGGACTTGTATCCTGGACCAATTCTTTCACACAAATTCAAGTTGGTCATCGGGAACAGGCAGGGCTGTTCACTGTCTGTTCCCGATGACGAATTTTCCATTAATTATCGCAGTTGAGGCACACAATAATCTTTTTATGCAACAAACTGTTGTAATCAAGGAAACAGCTGTGAACACAGATCGCGTTCACGCTACAATGGCGTGATTGCAGCAAAATTGACAGTGGAACCACGGTTCCGGAGAATCTGACGTAAATACGTCTCTGTATTTAAATTACATTTAAGCAATAAATACAATGAAAGGAAGGTAGCTGAATGGAATGTAATGTCAAAATTATCTAGTCTACGACGCACTTCTTCGACAAGCGATTCACAGCTCAGATCTTTCCGCAATAACGAAAGCGGATTGTTGACGGCAGTAATGTGACACAACAATGCCGATTAAACAGATGACGTTTCCTAGGTAACATAACAATGCAACAACAGATAACCATTGTTGTCGATTTGTTGATATGGATATTACACATTTTCGTTCCACTTTTTTGCCGAATGTCCCTTCCGTATAGACGTATTTACGTCAAAACTGGGAACAGTGTGAAAGTGATTTCAATAAGACGTTTCCTTGCCTGTGATGACGCAGAATTTTTGTAGCCAAATAACTCGAAAAGTAAGCAACACGGGCAAACAAAATATACATATTTGATGACGCATTAAGGGTCTTGGGGCCAGATGCGTCCAATTTTCTATTTTTCTGACATCAGATTTTGCTGACGTAACAATTATTTCGAAATTTTTAAGTGGATTACTTACAAAATCAAGATATTGGCGGGGTAACTAAGAATCCAGAACACACAGAGAAAACTCGGTATTTTAGAGACATTGATAGTTCAAATCACTTGCTGCCAACGAGTATGTTTGTCTACATAACAACTGAATGGCGTGTCATTTATTTTTCGTAATTTATTTAACGACGTTTTTCAGTAGCTCAGACTATACGGCGTCGAATGAGAGGATGATAGCGAAAAATGAATTTACGAGGATGTGAATGAGAAGTCTTGGCCTAATTCGAGGCACCATCCAGGCACTTGCCTGGAGGGAATGAGAAAAATCAGGAAAAAAAACCAGTCGCGTCATGCCACTAAGAGAGGGCGGTGCTTTGCTGTTACCAAATTCGTAGAAACAAGTGTTGAAGTTTCTACAATTCACAATAAACTGAGAGTGCCGCCTATTAGTTACCTAAATTGTCTTGTTTGTTTCTACATTAATGACGCTTAATCGACTGCACACATCGATACATCGATACTGCACCCTGCTTTATCGTTCAACGAGCTACCAAGAGATGGCACATCGTTCGGTCCATCGTAACACAAACTATGAAGTTCGTACACGAGTTCCAAGCGATTAAATTATCTTGCTTATCATTAAAAATTCGGGATATGGCATCACGACCGGTTATCTATCGCCGCTTCGATTGAAGGCTTGGAAATATCAGATACGTAGTTTAATATGTGCTAACATAGTGGCGAAAAGCGTGTGTGCATTAATGGTCTCCTTGTAACCACCGGACGGACAGGGCTCGAACTTAAGAACGGCGTGATTCAAGAAGCCTGTCCTTCACTAAACCGAAACACATGAATTAATTACTGAGCCAACTGCGAAGTTCAGCTGGAAAGTTGCCACGGCGTTGTAATGACTTTCGCGCTTAAATTATCCAAAGCAGCCGGACTAATTAATTCATTACTTAATTGTCGCACAGTCCGCTCGCACGATGCGACAAAAACATATCGGGAAGACATCGTTGCAGACGGAATATGACATTTTCGCTAATTTACTGAAGCCAAGTTGTCGATCCAATTTGTTTCAGACAGCGAGTGGATATTTAGACTCATCTAGCCTCAGTAACAATACCAAAGACGTACACCGAACGCCATTTGCAGCTCCTGAATTATTCGATCACACCTCGTTCACTGCTGGCGAATTGGTGCGACGTAAAACATTTCAGAAGGCGAAATGTTTGCGTGGGCCGAAGTTGCGAGGATCTGACACTGCGACCTACAAACTGTGGTTGTCAGGCACTGGTAGGTCCGCGAGCACTTTCGACTCTCGTAAGAAATCTCAAACTCGTAACTGGAGGGTGGCCGATTCACGTCCCCGCCTCTTACAAGGGTGTTCGCGGGTAAATACGTAAATAAGCTGCACAGTGCCATTTCTCTTTCCCCAGAGATTCATCAACTCGTCACACTCGATGTCTTCCAGTTTCTGACTTGAGTTAAAGAATAAATAAATTATGTAACAAGCAACTAATAAAAGGGAGAATTTATGCAAGATATTAATAAAGAGTGATGTTTTTCGCAGCGCCACTTCTAATTCTCGTATTGCGCTAATCCATTCAACTGTTATCGCCCGGAAGCAAGTGGCAGCCCCTTAAGAGTTCACAGCATCTGCCCGATCAGTAAAGGAGCAAACAACAGCAATGACATGTCGGCTATTTATTTGGCTATTACACTGCCGCACGCCCAATTTATGAGCCCCCGCCCAAAGGCGTGGAGAAGAAGGAACGGTAAATTTGCTATCCGGTTCAGAGGCGAATGATTAGTGCTTACGCTCGCCGCGTGGGGCGCAATATCGCGTCTCCTGCTGCGCCTCACTTTACTGCCTAATCACTCGCAACGCAGTGAGTGGAAACAGGCTTCTTAGGCAGTCAACGCAAATTCACGTCGACAACGTAGTGAAAAGATCCCGTCTTCCTGCCCGCTGAGATAACGGGAAAGATGCTAACTCCACACTGAGCGAGATGAGGAGGGTCGGCAAATCTGGAGGGAAGAGACCACACACGAGATCTAGGAGTAGATGGTACAGTGGAATAATATTAATACGGGTCTTAAAATAGACGGTGTGATCGGGCCCAGTGGCGGGCTCTTGTGAACATTGTGATGAGCCTTCGGGTCCCATGAAATACAGAGCAACCATTACCTTCTCGTGAAGGATTTATGTTTCGTATCAAACAGCTGGTCGAAACTTTTATGGACGATTCGAAGCCAGCCAATTGGACGCGCGTTCATTGGCTCCCCACGGTCGACCAACTGAGGAACTCGATTAAGTGAAATTTATGGACGTGCCGGTGTTCGCCCGGCGATATTAAAGACAACTGACTGAGTCAGCGTTCGATACCAACATGAATTCTTACAAAATTTAGCAGTGCAACAGAACACCGACAAGCGCTGTAAGCAATACCACGCAATGAACGATGATTATGATGGGGGCATTTCGAATACTGGAATCCAAAAGACAAGACAAAGCTGAAAGGACCGACTGTCAAAACGCGTGCGAACAGGATAACCTAAGCAGTTGATTAACACACGGCGAAAAATTATGGCAACACGTTTTTGAACTGCGCTGGCTGCAGATTTTCGAAACAACTTTTTGTCTGACAGACAAACCGAATAGCTGAGCGACTACGAGCTTCGATGTGCCCGCGCACCTGCACGCCCTATTTACGATGGCATCGACCCGCCACGAACACTTCGGCCGTGCAGAATCCGGTCCCACGTCATCACTGACTGAGAAGTTACTCCGAGGAAATTGCTTCGTAGCGCCACTGAACGTTTGTAACAGAAAGAAATGAAGGTCTGCAAACATCGCTCATGTTTCGCAACGGCAAATACTTTTGTTCAGCAGAACACCGACACGTAACTCGCCGATAGAAGAGAATTAAGAAATCGAAGCGTCGAGCGTAACAACTCCGAGGCGAAGGCCCTACGTCGCGGGAACAGAAAATTCACAGAGAATAAGCAGAGGTGAGATGCAGCTTCAACAAGCGGTCCCGCTGCCTAGCAACGACGCCACGGAAGGAGGCGGCACATCCCTCACTTAAATACTGCACTGTGACGTCACGGAGTGCTGGAAATGTTAGCGGTTACGACGGTACGAGAATGTGAAATTGGGCGACACGGCGCGGCTCGCGAAGCAGATGGCCTTATGGGAAATTAGGAAATCAGGAACTACAAATTGGATCAGGATTGTGACCGGAAGACGAGACTTCTACGTCGCTAGAAATGGTGTGTGGGGGAGCGGAGGCAAAGCTCCACGCAATGAACCTCCGGGCCCGAAACATTCATGCGCCTCGCTGGACTCAAGCTTCATTATCGACTGAGAATGCCGGCGTCACACAATCAATCGCGAATACGAAAAATACCAGTGGCGAACCGTCATGAAGACGTGGCGGACTGTTGCCAAGTTTTGCAAACACGCTGCTGGTTCAGGGCAAGCCGTCTGTCTGACAGGGAAACGGGAAACAGAACAGACGAAATAAAATCCGAACAGCCAGCAGATAGCAGGCAGTGGATTGTTTCGGAGCCATGACGGAAGAACCCCGAGCCATGTTTCAGTCGGCTGAGTGTCCATTATCACAACGCACGAGACAGGCCCAGAAAGTTCTGCGTTTCACTGTGCAAAGACAAAAGGAAACTCGGCCAACTTCCTCGCAGCTTAACTTACCTCAGAACACGGCCCACCCGAGCCACCGAAGTGCTGGAACGCGGAGGAGTTAATTCACTTCGCAGAGACGAAAATCTCGTTCTCGTGTTTTTATCGTCCTCGTGGCGAATTTCAAAATAACTTCACCAAGTTATTTTCGAAACATTCAGAATTGAAAGTACCTGATCCTATTCTGGGCTGTAAAGCCGCGTGGGTTTGTGACAAGACGCCACCGTCTAGGATAAAGAACATGCTGTTTCCATCTGCAGGGCTGAACATGGAGACGATGTTTTCCACAGTCACGTCCCGAGTCTTTAAGAAACGTTTTCGGAAACAATTCTCTCGCATTTTGGCTGCTGCTGATTTGTCGGCTCAAATAACGGGGAGAAATCTCTGTGCGCGGAAAAACGAAAACTTGCTGGAAATTTGCAGATCAGAGGGTTCAGAAGAGGCGCCGACAGCTTCGGACGACCAGCGCCTGACGTCTCGTTGTATTAAAAATTATTAAAATTAATTTTCATCCCTAAATCCTTAAAATGGGGGAATAAAAGTGGAGCGAGGGACGGTAGGAGCCCCTTGCAGAATTGGCGAGCGAATTGCGCAGGGGCAGAGCCCCTAAATCATTTATAAATGTCTTCATCCCCGATTACAGAAGTAATTGACATTCGCTGCATAAAGCGAAAATGTATCGCGAGCTTTAATGAAAGTCCTGTCGTTTTAATTCGTTTTTTCATTACGCGAAAAACTTTATCGAGTTACCGCGGGTTTAGACGTACGAGGCCGGCAAACCACTGAGACTTGCTTCGTACGCGGGCCACGTCTGCATTTTAGTTGCACGGCTCATTGATAATTTAGTCATTCATGTCCACGTGCGTTGCAAGCAGAAGACGTTACTTTTGCTAAATAAAACATATTTTTGAAAAAGTTAAATATCAGAGCAGTCGAAAGAACGAGTAGAATTAGTATTTGTTTGTTGTTGCTACTAAAACAAAAGGCAGTTCGTGTCATTGCTGCCAGTAATTACAAATCTCTTCGCTGACAACTGACAACTGTTACGCGATCAGTGGTACCAACTTCGTCATATCCACCAGAGACGTCTCGGTTCGGAACGGAAGTCGAGTGGCAAAACTGCTTTCTGCAACGTTTCATTAAGCGCCATGTGGCAACGGCGGATTTTAGTTAATTAGGTTCAACTTGAAATCCTGGCTGTCTGACAGAAGTCAAGTCATGCCTTCATAACTGAGCTGAGTTCACAACCGGAAGGTTACGAACTGTGTCAGAACTGTGTTCCTTTTAAACACACCAGCGTAAAGTAATTTGCCGTTCGCAGAAAACAGATGTTTAAGTCTATTATTAAAATACAATAGAAGGGCCATTTATTTACGGGCGGAGCGAGTATCAGCGTATCAAAAAGGGCTCCGTGGACATCTCATCCCAGACGAGGCGCTCCTGAACGGGATAATCACAAACAAACTGAGATACTGAAAATAATTACATTTCCGTACTGCAGCCTACAAGCAAACTGGTACGAAATATCGTCCGATGCAACCCGCTGACCACATGCAGAAAAATAAGGCGACTTTTCAGGAAGAGCCCGTGCGGCACACGTCTCAATTAACAGACCGACGATGGCTAACAGCAGAGCGAAAGCGCGCAACTTACATGGAAGATCTTCTCTACGTGCTCCTTAGCCGAGTTTTCCTCTACGACGGGCTCAGTGGAGCGGCCCAGCATCTCGTAGATTGACGTCACAACGTCCAGCATCTCGCTCTTGGTGATGAGGCCGTCTCCATTGAGATCGTAGAGACCGAATATCCACTGCAGCTTCTCCTGGACGCTGCCCCGAGACACTCTGGACAGGATGCCAAGGAAATCCTGAAACACAGTCTCTCTCACTACGTGAGGCACTGGACGTCCAGGCATTACAGTCTTCCTGGAAACTGCGTCCGAGAAATTTCGTAACAGATTTTCCGGGATGACAGCTACAAGCAGAAGCATCCGGGAACATAGAAACAAGTCAGAGACCTGTGTTTACAGCAGAACAACTAGACGAAGCAGGGGCCGGGGTTGACCTCACAACATAGAAATCACTGAGACGCCTTGCACAAGAAACCGGATCTCGGAATCGTCGGAAGGCATGAGAAGGCGACAGCTGTTCAGCTAATTCAGAAACAGTCCTCCCACTTTGGTCCGAAAAGTTAAAAACGTGTTCATAACAGTCTACTCAGTCCGCACCCTCACACCCTAATTATTTAACGATCTCGACTGGTCGCTTTTCCGACCACCACAATCGATCCGTTCTACGTGCACCACCACTCGCCGCATTGTCTGTAATTTGGTCGCCCTAAAATATTTCATGACGCACTGTACAACTCCCCAGTCATTTCACGGAAGCAGCAAAGAAGGGAAAGCTTCTATTCGTGCGCTGTGCCTCGTAGGATTTCGTTTCACAAGGCGTTAGAAAAACTTTCTGTGAAACACCACCACAAAGGAAAGACGGTTCTAGAGGCAGAACGGCCTGGATGCTGAAACACACACTCACCTCGAAACTTATCTTGCCCGTCTGGTTGTGTTTGATCGTGTTGAAGACGTAGTGCGCGTACTGGCTCGCATCTGGAAGCAGAAGAACACAGGCTCTTACCGACCGGAGGAAATGAGGAATACTACGGAAACGCTCAAGAGGACAGCCTCTCTACGGCTCAGATCTGAATCTGGGGCCTCGCAAATACGAAAACCAGACGCTCGGTTTCAGGTTTTCACTTGTTCCATTGACGGAATGCACCTGAGGATAACAAAGACGGGAAGAAGGCGATTGAGCAAGGGCCCGACGAAATAACTTCGTCGTGAGGGAACCAGGACATCCGTAGACCACTAGGTCAAATAGACGCCCAAGAGCTGCGTACAAAAGTACGCGGCGTCACACGTGAGCTCCGTAAGAATGAACAAGCACGCGACATCTTCTGCTTTGTTACAGGCACTGTCAATGTCAAGGAAGGAACCGAACCAAGGACATCTGCATGAAGCGCGAACGGTTCGAACGACAGCTAGACAGACTAGACGGAAACTGACACGAGTTTAAGCGAGACTTAGCAGTCGCTTCGTATATTCAATAGGCACACGATATCCGGATCAACCTCTAGGTAACAGGCTGTTTCGCAAACAAGTACTCACCGCCTTGGGGGAAGAACTGGGAGAAGATGTTCTTGAAGCATTCCTTTTTTCAACAGACAAGATGGCGTCAGTGCGCGTGGAGCTCAGTCTACAAAAATGGAAAGGGTGGGAACAGAAGACAAAAGGGGCCGGGGCACAGGCCCACAAAGGGCCCCAGAAAAATCTTCCGGTTCCATGAAAGCCGGAGATTCCTTTGAACATCTGAGCGACTGCCAGAACTCAAAGACAAAATTATGCTCCACGAAATTACTCGTTACAACTCAGACAAACACTCCGATTACGTAATCCCAGAAACTTTGTTCCTTTTTGTCGGAACGTAATAAGTAAATACACACGCCGGAGCAGTGTTGCCAACTAGGTACTACTTCTTGCTGGAGGACGATGTACGTCTTCCTGAGGCAAAAATTGATGATTTCAAGGGTAATCTTGGCGGGAACTTTGCTGTTCTAGCCCTTTTCAATCCGGAAAGACAGAGAACGCGTGCTTCTCAATTTAAAGACGTCAGGGCACAACGTGCAATGGAACAGGGGGGAAGTGGCTCACCTGCTTGAACCCGCGGTAGATGAGCTGAATCTCCTTGCGGGTGAACTTGGTCGTCCTGGCGAGCTTCGTGAGCTCCTCGGGGCGGTGCCGGGTCGCGTGGACACTGAACTCGTCCAGCTCCTCCTCTGGAACAGAAACACGCGATTATCGCATCCGAGCTACTTACTGCGACGAAGATCAAACACCGCGCGTCAGATGAAAAGACACAGGCCCCAAAAGTGTACTCCGTGCCGGAATACACAAGAGTATTCTCGTGTTCCTTGCAACGCAACAAAAATGACTCAATGACCCACAGTATTCGATAAAGACTTCCCTCAAAGGAAGGAAGCCTCAGAGAGAACCATTCGTTATTTTCGACTGCTCACTACGCGTTCAACAACGGCGGTATACTTGAAAGGAGCAATTTTATCTCAGACTTGAACGCGTCTGTAGCAGGAAAAGTCGGACGGGAATTTTTCCTCTTTAATTCGATTGGGGCGGCCTCTCTCTAGCTGGAATCAACTGCTTTGTCCTCGACATCGATTTCAGTAAACGAACTTCCTAAAACACACAGCACATGGCATTCTCTAAAGATCGAACCACGGAAGTTGGCGGAACATCAACCAGAATAAACACTAAAGGAAATGGTAAGCCCTTTTTTTAAATTCGGAATCAATAAATCTGAGCAGACACAAATGAACATGACAAGATTCAGTGTACGAACGCAGACGATAAGTACAACAGCACTTGCTGACATTCTACCCGCACAGAACCTCAACAAACCTCTTACCAAATCTCGCAACTCAGTCACAATTGAGTATTTCACAGACGTATGAACAGTTTGGTTAAAATGCCAGGAAAGTGAAGTCTATTACCGAGGTAATAATAGGCCAGAACACGTCTCGAGCGGATATCGAACGTGTTCGGTATCAACTCTTGCTGGAACCCTTCCGTCCTTGAAGAGTCTCGATTAAGTCACGTTAAAGAGTTTCGATTGGCCTCAAATGTACCGTGTATTGGTTCATGCTCTACCGCTGTGCTAACCCAAACACGCAAACTGATTGAGAGGACGCAGCACATTTGAATCAAAGGAGACCTTTGTCGCCGGACGATACTCAGTTCACCACAAAAACTGTACGTGCGAAAATTCGCTCGTAGTCAGACACGCCACTGGACTGGTAACGGATGGGGTTGACAAACGCAAATATAAGATTCTCATTACACAAATTCTAACCACGAATCTGGACGCCAGACATTTTAATTCGAGTCGTTTACGGAATGCCAAGATCTTCAAACAAGATACGTCAATTGTAACAAACAAACAAACAAACATCGCTACATTGCTCATCCTGGACGTTACTTTATGCGTCTCCATTCGGAAAGCATTGCAAATCTTCCCAGAACAACAGAAGTGACGAACTAATCATCGTTCTCCCTGGTCATCATTTAGCGTCGCAGTTTCATCAATTAATCATTAGAATTACGTCGGTGCAGGAGGACGTCCCAGGCCGCTGCTCCAGATGGCTCCGTCGTCGTTATGATTCAATTATGACGACGCCAAAGACGGGAGTGAAGGAGATTCTCACGTCGTAAAGACAACGATGCGCTTCGAATTTGTTATTAGCCGAAGCGAAATTGTCTCTTAAAAGGTTAAATACGTTTAGAGGTGGCCCGACCCACTGTCAGTCGCAGAATTTTTAGCGTCTAACATAACATTTAAGTATTAATAACAACTGCGTTTTATCACGCACTGTGTCAACTTAGGTCAAAACACAGCAAATCGCTGAACGACAAGTGCTTCTTGAGAAGTTTTCTGCAACCTGTGGGTCCAGTCGCCAAGCAAACGCCGAACTAAACAAGCAACCGCTGATCTACTGCGACTTTCTGACATCACTCGATTCATCACCACCGCCGTTGCTGTCCACTCCATTGTCTGCAATTAAAATACGTTCAATATCGTCTTCGATTACGCCTTCTTGCTGCATGCATTCTCCCATTCCTCTTGTCCAATTTCTTCGAATCTCTGGCGACGCAGACGCTCGACGTCCTTAATTTTAAATGCTGTGTTCTTGCTTGCAACCCATTGTTTTGCATCTGCCCAAATAAGTTCAGTGGGGTTTAAATCGGGAAGTCTCAGCACTGTACGTTCTTTGTCTGCCAAAATCTGATCAATCACATAATATTTGTGTTTTGAATTGTTTAATTTGATTAAATCGAACAGTCGAGCTTTCAACACGTCACAAAATGGGATGTTTATTTCCAATAGCCAGGCTTTCATTTCGTCCTTCTTTGTGTAAGACGTCGGTGGTTTGTATGTCCGAGTGTTTTGATAAGAGGCAATGCCAATGACCAGAAAGGAGATTGCAACGAACAGGTGTCATGTTGTTGACACAGCGCAGTCACAAGACAACAATTATCAGGCTTCCAGACTGACGCACTGACAGAAGGAAACTCCTTCCTTCCTTCATTGAGTGGTCCGCATACTGGGCACTCCCTACGAGGTCAGCGGCCATGATCGGTGGATCCAGTTCTAACAACTGCAGTTATATACGAACAGCTCGGGTGAACCGCCATCTTGTTCCGAGGCTCCGGAAACCAAACGACGTTGTATGACTTTCTCTTGGGCGAAAAGTTAAAATCTCTTAAAGTGACTAGCCACTGTGTCCGTTCGGCCACTCCGTTCGTAGTTGCGGTAAAAGGAAAACAAGATTTTAATTCACTGAGGCAAATGTTTGCCGGCTTCTCGTTTCAGGAAGAGCGAATTTGTGGCGGATGCGTGTGTGTGGATGCATCAGCGATAAAAGACAGAAGGCAGATTAATGGAGTGGCAAAGTTAATGCTCTCACACTGAAGACGTCGCAGACGACCAACATTTCTGAGGAACATGCTGTCTCCATGTTCACACGACGGGAGAAACGCGATAAAGTTATATATCTCCTTACTTCTACGCCCGGAAGTAAAGCGTAAGTTCTGTAGGTCAGGTAGACAAGGATGAACTACAAAACGTCTGAGTTACGACAAAGGGCGAGTCTACAAATGTCTATAACTGCAGCCGTAAAACCTGACCCACGGGAATTTTTACAACGGCAGCAAAAGTTTATTTATAAAAATATGTAGTTCAGCTTCATAATCGCGAAAGAAAAGCGAGCAGTAAAACAAGTTTATGACTGCACATACTTGGTGTTGACTTGTGTTCGGTTCGAATTATGGCCCGTGGCTGGAGAGAAACCAGACGGACAGATCGAAAAACAAACTCAGTGCCCCCGAGTACAAAGAAGGAATGCTAACCACTGTAACCGTAACGATCGGTCATCGCATACGAGCCAACAAGCCTTCCTTGCACCGACTTTACTCGGCGCTGTATTTAGTGCAAACTACTAAATTAATCCACTTAAGACGTTAGCATCAAGTCAGATGCTCTCTGAGCGTTTGATTCAAATTTGTGACAAAAAAATGTATTCGAATCAAATTAATTTCTTCTGTTACAATGAACACGGCGAGCAGCTGCTGCCGTACCAGAGAACAGCTGAGTATCGATTCCCGCAGGAAGACACGTGCCCGCCTGGTTGTGTCCAACTGAACACAATTTCCGACTGCCATCTGTCATGTCGCGGGCTCATAACATGCTACTTGTTTTAGAACTGGAATCGTTGAGTAGCCTGCACCCCGCACCCCTCGGTCCCAGAAGTTTCGTTAAAATTTTATGCGTTATTAACAGTTCTGAGATGGCCGACTGAAGTGCTGCCATCTGCTCGGCCAGTTCGTGTTCTCTGCAATAAAACACAACAAAACTTCAAGTTGCTTACTGCGCGAGTTATTGACGCAAAACAATTGCGTCATCCACAAGCAGACGCAATCGGTGTGACTGACAGCTTGGTTTTGGTGTCTGAACTAACGCAACGGAAGAGACCGACGCCACACCACGATTAATAACAATTACGTTATCATTACCAGCAACGTCTCAGAGACTTGTGTTTCTCCTTACGGATTCGATTCTGCTGTCCACTGCGCCGATTACATTTGACAGGTCTTCACGCCTTGTTTAAATGTAGGTCGTGTGAGTAGGTTATGGACTGGATTCAGCTGGCTCAGGACAGTGGCCACTGGCGAGTTCTTCTGAATATGGCAATGAACCTCTGGATTACCTCAGAGATGTCGGTCCGCGTATGCATCCATTTGAGTTGCCGAAACCCATTCTCTGCCTCCGACACCCCACGAATATTTGAATCTCGACGCTTCAAACACGGACTGCGATTTACAGACGGTCTTTAATTTTTCGGAAGAACGTCTGTCTACTGTGTTTGAAATGACGACGCTGTCAGAAATCGAACCCAGTAAGTCAAGCAGGAAGTCCCATTCCAAAGAATGGTTACGAACTTAAATATGCAGCGAAGCATGGTAGAAAAACGCCAACCTCCACGAGGTCGCATTGAACGCGCTTAACCATACCGATTTGCCTTGGCCTACTCGTAAAGCGTCCGCTGCAAAGAACGCCGGACGGGCTGCAAATTTCTAAGGGACGCCAAACACCAGGCACTGCACAGATTAGCGAAGTTACGGATACCAAAACAATTGCATTCAGGTTCCGGTTACTGAAGTCTGGGCCTTTTCACGCGGACGGATACGAGACAGCGCGATTAGGCGACAGTTCGGACCGCGCTCCATCCCTGCTCTCCGGTCTGCGTCAGTGGGAACGAGAGAACTGAACCAGTGCCATTTCTGCGGACTGGCATCGGGACGAGACCTCTTTTCTGCCAGCAGATGGATTGACCCTCACCACGTGTGTTCGCACTTTACCTGCACGGCGCGTGAAACTGCGGAAGGCTTGCAAAATGGCTGACCCCGCACAAAAAGAATTTTAAGAAAATTATTGGGACAGGATTCGGTACTTCGACATAAAGCAGAGCCCGAAGTGACACCGGTCGTAACTGGAACAGCTTCATCTGCAATTCAAATATTTACGACGCGTCGATCAACTGACGTATGTGCGTAAGGGCATCAGCTCTCTGGGGCGCATCAGTTGCGACACTTGACAGCGGATCCCAGGCGCGACGTGAGCAAAATCTATCGACCACTTTATAAGGCAAGTTCGATTACGACCTGAGAAAGTTGCGTGCTTTAAAATCGAAACTTATTTGTAAAAAATATTCTTCTTTATAAGAGTAAAGGAATGTAATTTCAGAACAGACCTAGGGGGTCTCCTTCCATACAGAGTCACAGGATAAATCGAAGAAACGAACGTTTCGCACAAACGCAGACCACAGTTTCCTGTCTTATCCCTGAAGACGCAACCTTCGTCCCTCAAGAACGTACAAAGCCCAGATTCTGCTCTCACTGGCGGGCAATCATAACTTGTCCTGTGGTGCAAAAACGACGAACGTTTTCCGAATTCGGCGATAAAACGACGAAAAACGAGAAAACAAAAGAAAAACGTTTCATCCGGAGTGCACATTCACGAAACGAAGACCACGGACCACAAATGGACGCTTTCACTGGCACTGAAACACAATTTTAGTTCAATTTCGGGCGCCGTGAGGTTCAGCTCAGCCTCCGTCGACCAAGTGCAGCGAAGAAACGAGGAGCGACTGCACTCACAATTAATGACCTGCGACACTTGTCAGCGCAAATGCAGCGACTGTGCGTTGTTTCTAACAGGCTGACGTAATTATAAATCTGGGGCACTGTGAGGGTCAGAGGTCAGGTACTTCTCATGTGGACGGCGAAGGATAACGAAGCAGCGAAACCAGAATCGGCGTGAACAGGACCCCATTTCGTTATACGGAATAACTTAATCTAACGAAACAGTTTTAAAGGCGCAATTCTTTCAGCTATTTCAACGGGAACGCGGCTCAACGTTCATGAATCGCTGTCTCTCTTCCACGCTACGTGGTTTTTGGTCCTCAATCCATCTAAAAGGCTTGCATGATGCAAGAAGGTGATGGCGGATGATGCGATTACACCAGGACCGGTTCTACTGCTACAAGAAACAGCTTCTTTTCTGTTATCGAATCGTGTTTGTGGGTGTACGAGGTGCGTCCTCCAATGTTACGCGATGGGCCAATCCTTCGTTCAAGGGGTTGTATCGTGTATTTGCCAGGATTCACAGTGCCCGCACTTCGTTCTGAACCACAAGAGACCAGAGGGTGAATAATTCCGACTTTCAGGGCACGGATAATATTAAAACTGGTAGAAACAGGGAGTCCGAGATTGAGCGAAATGCGTGCGTCTTGGAAACTCTGCGTTTCCGGTTAAAGCAAAACCCGAATCCGGAGGCTGCTGCAGAGGTCGTCCGACAAGAAACGTGGAAGGAAGAGTTTTAAACCGTGACTGCGGACGGACACAAAGAGACGCCGTAAATGAAAACACACGAAGGGTTTTAATTGCATCTGAGGGCTCTCGAACGAGCTTCAAATATATCCGCATCGGGATTTATAATGAATGTCGTGTGTCTGCTTCTTTTGACGAGGGTCCACTCCACAAACAGCCAGGCCGAACCCGCCACTCGTCGTCATGTTAAGTAATTCCAGCTCAACTCAGACGCTGCGGTGCCAACTCAAAGCGGATTACAAGGTTGTTTCGGAAGACTCTTGCCTAGAAATTCATACCGCGCTGACATGTGTTTTATTAAACCGCAGACAAATATGAGCTTGAATGTCTCAAACACCGCACACCACATTCACTACAAAACCCACCCTCTTCGAGTAAGTGATTTCATGATCTTTAAGAGCAACTGGACGGATAAACAAGCAGAACAGAAATCCTGTCTCTTCATCGCCACTTAGGAGTGTCCTTGCTCTAAGACACAACGCGTCAACTGCACTTCGACGGACCGCGGTTTCGCACTCCTCACTACTGTCTGCCTGCAGCAGCGTCGTTCTTGAGAAGCTGACAGTCACTCAGCCGGCCAAGAAATTAATCGCCTTTCACGGAACACGAAGGTTCATCGTCCGTCCGACAGTTCTGGACAGGAATTCGCGACACCACACGTAGCCATGAAGATGGAGGCACTACGTTCCTACGAAACGTTGGTTTCCACACGGCGTTGCAACCCAGAAGAACATGGACACAGGAAGTAGCCGGTTTATGCTATATTCGTTAAAAAAGAGGACAACTGAAAAGTGGCACAAAATTCAAGTCTACAGATGATAATGAATTGTGTGTTTTAAAAGCGTGCATGCTTCATGCTTGGATGCGAACAGATCTTTCACAGAACAACGTGGGCAGAGAACGAAGTGAGGTGGAAAGGAGACCGCAGACGAACACAGGGCGAAAGGAGACACACGTAAACATGGCGCAGCTGAGCAACAGCAATGATTCAACCAACACAGCACAGAAGCTCGAGCTTTGGGCGGCGTCAGCTGAAGTTATCTACCACGTGCACTGCGAACACTGACAGGCAGACATCAAAGCAGAGGGTGAGGGACTGCCTTCGGAATATTGAGGCAGGCTCATGTATCCGAGGCCCACCTACCACCTCCCATCGGCTCCTAGCGACCGTTGCCTTGGCGACTGCCTCACTAACTCTCCGGGCAGCCTCTGACGTGCAGCTGGCAGCTGTTCAGACCGCGCCGCAACGCGTCGCTGGCGTCGGTACGTGGGTCAGGCGGGAAACAGCTGAATGCGTGTGAGCCGTGCAATCGAGATTATTGACGGTCAAGGCGCGAGAGTTTGGAATGGATTCAACTGGCTCAACATGGCGTCCACTGGAGAACTTCTGTGAACTCTGTAATGAACCTTCGGTTTGCGTACGAGGCGGAGATTCCTTGACTGACT
The DNA here is from genome assembly GCF_000696155.1 of Zootermopsis nevadensis. The sequence goes on along the minus strand of NW_019059695.1, from coordinate 588,612 downwards.
GACTGGCTGAGTGACTATCAGCTTCCCAAGGAGGACTCTGCCCCACGGAGTTGCGTGATCAATAAGTAAGCGACTACTTAAAAGTTGCATCTGTGATTCTGATCGCCACAGCTTCTCACACACATAAGGCCACATTTCAAAACCGGGACACACAACAAAAATAATGTCTAAAGTTTTACAAGTTCAGGCCGTCTGGCGAAATCAAACTTCTAGCTACCTGAGTGATCTCCAGTCTCCGTGAAGAAACCGGATACATATAAAATCACAGGGTTCTTATGCTTCAATTTCCGTAAAAGTTCCCAACTTTTAAGGACCAAACAGAATGTCAACAGCATTTGTTAAATAAGTTAATACGTACAAAGTGTCGAGAGGATGCAATGTTCAACGACGTGGGAAATTAATGCTACGGAGCTAGGAATTCGTAAAGACCTTTGAATTATTAAACGTCGTCCTGACGTGTTGGCTGCAGCTACAACATTTCGGCGTAATGTAACAAGCGTAAAAAAAATCAACCCGTACACTGAACGAACTTAGAATTCATTCCTGGTTAACCGTAAAAAGCCATCACATCGACTAATGGCCTCAGTGAAGAACGACGCAGCGGATAAACCTTAACTAGCAACAATTTTGATTAATCCTCGTTTAATCGCATTTGTCCTAATTCTACCAACGATTAGTGGAAAAGCAATTTCAGAAAGTAACAAAGAGGACTCTCGGTGGAGACCTTCCTTCTTCACCCACGTTTTGATGTCCAACACGCGTGTGGGCGGAATATCGACGTTTCGCGGTGGCAGCGTTCAACGGACAACCACTCGAAGAGACGCCGGTCGCCGTTCTTCGCATTCGCGCGGACAATCCCGACGACTGGCGACTGTTTCGGGCAACCGAAGAGGAGCAGAGTAATTGTTCACAGGCTGACAGTCGCTCAGCTGGTCACGGAATTCCGTGCCTTTTGTGTTCACAACAGCCCGCCACTGGACCGAATGATGAGCTAGATTAATCCACTCCACACCCTCAGATCTTATTTCTTTTCGAGATCCATTCTAATGTTATCCTTGAATCTACATTATTTGATGTCCACTGAAGTAAAATGGAAGTTTTGTATGGAATTTATGCAAAAGAATAACTGGGGAGAGCTACTTTGCTTCTGATTTTCGGTGGCACCCAAACCTCGGAACTCCCGATGTTCAGAAGAAAATCGTCCCTTCCTGCGCCATGTTTTGCGGGCGCGTCACCTGCTCGCAACGCCTCGGTCCGAAATTACACGAAGTTTGATTCGACATCGTGAACGCAGAACACGAGTCTCCAGGGCGGTCTTGGATTAGGCAGTTGGTGTGACGCCGCCACGCGCCGTATCGACGCACGGCCCGGCCCGGTGACGTGAGGTGACAGATTCTGTTCTGAACACGGCCAGAAAAGTTTGGAAGTACATCTCCAGTGGCGGTCTCTCTGCGCTCTGCGGTGGCTGCAGAGAACTGCTTTCAGGTGCGGAAAAACGCCACTGCCACTACTACATCGTTTGTGCCTGAACGCATGCTGATGTAACAG
>NW_019059695.1:565500-578305 GCF_000696155.1 Zootermopsis nevadensis | reverse complement strand
GTGATTGCTGCCTCCATCATCAGGGCGGGAGGTCAGCATGAAGCATCTCTGACTACACGGCGCAACATCGCACCAGAGCGCTCCGATGTTAATTTGCTGCAGACTAATCGAGTGGGCGTTTCTTTCAAACGGCGGTGGAAGGATTGAACTGCTCGTCCCGAACATCGCGCGCGAATCTTTAGTAAACTTGGTGACGTTGGCCTCCCGGGTTGTAAAGAAGAAATAACAGCTTCCAGGAATCCCTCACAAACGCACAAAGCCATTTTCAGTGAGCCTTCGCCTGAACAAATAATCAAATGAGTCAGTGGTTAACCCCGTTAAAATGTCCCTCAACAATCCCTCACTGTTGAGTGTCAAAGGCGAGCCGACCCAAACTATTTAGCGCTCCAGGTCTCAAAAACTCGCGTATTCTTTGCCTGCGCGCTCTCTCTCTCTCTCTCTCTCTCTCTGAGTCGTTCGGCAGAGAACGAAACAGAGCCGTCACTATTCGACCGCTCTACTCCCGAAACTACTGACCAGATTTTGACTAAATTTGGTTCCTGGTGTGTGTGCGCGAAACTCCGACGGCTTAGATACACAACTTTTACTGAACACATTCTTCCATTCGGCATGCATTTGACGAAAGACAAGTAAAACTGTGAAAAATACGCAGTGGTGAGCGTTGCGTATCGGCGTTTTCTGTCTCATCCCCGTACGACAGAGCGGAAAAAGGATCACGCAATCGCACGCGACTTCAGCACACGTGATTATTCAGAATTAGGCAAATTTGTAGTCAGTCACGACACGCGTGGAGCTTCACACCAGAGCAGAAAACAATTTCAGCAACAGGCAGTAGGGAGCAGCACGTGTTCCACAGGTGTGTGGCCGAGTCGGCATAATTGCAGTGTAAATGCCTGGCCGCTGGGCTATAAAATATGGAACGTTCATGACAGCGACGACGTCCCTAGGTTTCAACACGTTCTTTTCAATTTGTCGGCCATTTCTCAACGTCCGGTGCAATTCCTACTCGTACGGGTTGCCTATCACTTGCGGAAAATGAGACAGACACACAGGAACGGACCGAAGAGGCGTTCTTTACTGACGCTAGCAGAGCGATGACAAAACTTGCCTGCTTTATCCCCGTGTCAGTAAACGATAGCTTTAAGCATTAAACCGTGGGCCACGTGGTTGTCCGGCGATGAAACACGAGCCGTTGATCGTTTTATGCATTGCACCCTTATGACCCCGGAGCAATTACCACACGGCGAAGACGGAACTAAATAAGAAAACTATTTGATATTTTATACGAAGAAGACGCGGCCTTCTCAGGTGCCCTGTCACCAACACGGGCGAGCGAGTGCCACAAATGTAGCTTCTGAAGACAGTGGACTTCGGATGAATTTCTACGAGATGATTTACGACCCACACCTGACATCCATCTTGTCTAAATAAGTTACTACATAATAAAATCTAACTTCCGATCTTATTATCCTTCGCAATCCGCCGTCATCTTCCTCGTCACACGGAGGATTTGCTCCAGTCCTCTCACTCTGTCTCCGCTGTCATCTTTTGATCTCTCAAATTTGTCATCGTCCGGAAGCTGCGGGGATTCAGAACCGGCGCAACCAGTTTACTGAATCAACATTCAATTTCCAAGCGCCCTCGTAAAGTGAAGGAAGTTAAGTGCCACGCGAACGCGCGGGACGTCATTTCTCATTCCAGACGCAGCGAGGATGACACCGGACATCGGGACGAGCGGCGAGCCGAGGGCAGCGTGGAGAGGAGGAGCTTCACTCACTGTTTAACGATGCGATCAAATTAAGAGCGACGAAACGGGCGGGGCATGTAGCACGCACGGCAAAGTTAAGAAATGCCTGCGAAACTTAAGTATGAAAACCCATTGTCATTTGAGAGGCGTTGGTGACAAGATAATATTAAAGTGGTCCTAAAACAAACCACATGCGAGTTTGTGGATGCAATTGGCACAAGATAAGTTCTAGTTGCAGGTTCTCCTGATCACGGTAAGGAACGTTTAGGTTAACAAACGGAGTTCATCGATCAGATAAACGTCTATCAGCTCCTCAAAAAGGATTATCCTCCACACAGAGACACTGAGGATCACCACGGAAATCTGATCGGCAGTGCTAATTAGCGAAACACAAGCGCCGGACTTCATGTTTTCCACCTGGCCCCAATAAAAGCACTTTCAAGGCACACACTATTAATGTAGGACGATTTTATTCTGGGAGCTCTTCCCCGTGCTTTTGGCTCCTACTGTCTTTTGTATTCGTACAAAACATTTTACTCGCTCTTAACGCCAATGTAAATCGCAGTGCACGTGAAACGTGACGTATGAGTTCCAGGCTGAAATTAAACTTGTCTTTCGTAATTTGTGAATTTCGAATTAAGTTTTTCCTTCGTAAATGTGAAGTTGGAACCGAATTGTGTTCCAAAAGACAAAGACTGTTAACAGCTTCGAAACAACATTCCAAACCTCTTCCTCCTAGAACACGGCGCTTCTGTTTTTCCAGCTGATGGAGTGGCACAAAGAACTTCTTTCCGAGGAAGACAAAACCATCTGAGCGGATCGCAAAGCCATTTCATTTATCAACGTTGGATGGAGATTTAAGGGGGGGAAGAGGCCATTAGACATCTCGATCATGACAGGAAGTGACAAACAAAAAACATGCAACTCACGGGTACGAACGGACACGATAGAAGAACGTACGCCATCTCAGAACAGATGTAGCAAGAAAGACAAGTTGCTGGCTCTTTTTCAATGGCTTTCGCAGCGATCAGGTGCCGAAGCGGGGGCTACGCCCAACAAATTGTAATGGTGATTCTTGGTAAAAGCCCAAATGGAATACATATTCTGCTGTTGCAGTGCGAATTTCAGAACTTCGCAGGCAAATGGACACTTCCTTGAAGAATGGATCTTTTACTGAAGCACGCGTTTGATTGTTCTATTTGCCTGTTCAACGCGACTCGCTGCAACGAAACGAGAGAAAATCTTGTCTTAAGTCCTCGAGCTGACGACTTTCTTTTATTCTGCACAAGTTACTAACATGCTGAGCGTCGGTGTTTTTGTGACTCTCCCTTGACAAATACAAAGTCAGAATGACTTGAATTAATAGCATGCTGAGAAGACAGCGCGTGTCACATTTCTCTTGTTTTCATATGTCAAAAGATGGCGGTCCGAGGCAGCGGACATGTCGAGCACGGAACACTCGTCACAGCTTATTAAAGATAGCAAATGTCGCTGACAATCCTCTGTCAAATACGTAAAATCCCAGACGTTATTAAACTTCCAGTGTTCACATTGGCCCAGCTGGCGACAAATCGGTTTAGCTTTCGAGTATACGCATTTTTGTCAAAGACTGTTTGGCTTCTGAAACCGTTTACCTCCACCTGAGCGGCCTGTTTATTGTTTTGTTGAGTGGATTTAAAAGTCATAGCTAAATTATTAAATCGTAAAATATGACAATGAAGCCAAAATATATAGAAAAAAGTCTTTCAAATTTAATGTAACAACGACCTTGAAGGATATGAAGAGACAATGTCTCACAGACGACACGACGTACTTAAGGAACCTCCCCAACTACAAAACTCAAAAGTTTACTGAGAACACATGTTTCGGCGAGCCTTGGGTCTACCAGATTACTTCAGGAAGCGATAAACCAGAGTGGCGTCGTTACAGGCGTTCAGGAGGACGCGCGCCAGAGCAAGCTTAATTATTAGTGCACGACAAGGGCCAGAAGACCATTACCCGGATTGCTTGAATGCTCGGCTGGACTGTAGCAGTTCAGGGGTTGTACTGACTGGTACCGTGCGCTAAGGAGCAGTCTACCTACTCTTCTTGGCAGGGAATCAATATTACTGGCCTGCTTAAGCCTTCGTAATTTACTGTAGCTCACAGAACACAATAGGTCGCTCCGTGGGACACAGAATTCGGCTAAATTTGCTCAAGTCACACAATGACCGGGTCATTTGCCCCATGTATGCCTCTTCATTATTCACAGCCAACATCACAAGCCCAAGACCACGACATGACATAATAATGCAGTTCCCACGTCATTACAACCAGGAGATTCATAATTCACAATTCGCATCCACGGGGGACAGACGTAATTATGAAGCTGATAGTGGCGCCACCTTTTGTGAAAGTCACGTCTCACTGCTTCGTTCTCGAGAGCCCGCCGATGTACCCTGCCGTGAGTCAGCTGGAATTTCCTGAAAGTTCATTTTAATATTATTGTCCGAGCTACCTCTCACCTCCCTTGATGCCTTCCGACTAAACGTTTTGTTAATGTACGCCTTTCTTGTGCCTAGAACTGCACGACCACTCCACGCAGGCAGGCAACACACGTGGGTATCTGCACATTCGAACACTGGGATCGTGGGTTCGAATCCGACGGGTCATGGTAGAGAATCTTGATTGAACTGGGCATCCCTGACGCAACCCGCAAGACTTCTCATTACACAAAGTGAGAGCAAAGCGAGGCGAAGGCCTGGCCGCTTCGTCTGCGACACAACAGCACCGAAGAACCCACGGCCAGCCAACAGCTCGTCTCATTGGCTACAATCGATTTTCAGACCACAGGTACGTCACTCCTGCGTCATACCCGTGAGGTCCCGTGTTCGATTCTTGCCCAAAGTTTCCTTCGTCTCCTAAACAAAACAATGAGTTATATTAAAGTAGGCCACGACCACTTCTATACAGTAGATGATCTTTCCCTCACGCGACTGTACACAACGGCAATGTTAGCCGAGGCGAGTGCGAACTCAGTTCCGTGGTCTTAGGCTTTAAGCACACGATCTCGATTCCTGGCAAAACTACGGTAATCTGGGTTACCAGTCACATGTAACATTAATGTTACACAATGTTGGAGGACGAGACGGACGATTATGTCCCTGCGAAACTTTCAGACCCCTTGCAAGTTCGGCGTCGACGTCGCGACGCACATGGAGTGCTGAAAATGTACACGTATAAGCGGGTAAGCACACAGAAGGGTCTCGGGGCTGCCAACACAACGGAACATAATCGTATTTACCCAAGTACAGGCGACACATGACAGTCGCTGTGATTTTACGCTAACTGCCTGAGCTGTTCGCGGCTTCGAACAGGTTCTGGGACACGACGCCCGTCTCGGCTGTATTTCTCGTCTTCCGGATTCATTCCGCGTGCCGGCCGACCGGCCGTCCTCTGTCGCCAGCAGCCCTGATACATAATCCATCAGATCAGAAAGAGACGGTCTGTGTAATCTCAATGGCCACTGAAGGAACTCTCGGAATAAACTTCCATTTTTCACTGACAGGTCCATTTACTTGGGCAATCGGGTCGAGAGGATGAAACCATTCACACGCGATACAATGAAGCCGACGCCAGATGTGGGAAACGAGTTCTTCAGCTTCCTCAAAAGAAGTTTCCCACCTCCCGCCGCCTTGTGTTGCATTATCGAAGAGGAAAGTTTTCAGACGTTTTGGAAAACTCGCTGTTTCTGTTTCGGGCTTGAAGAAAAGAGGAACTGAACAGTAAATTTCCCTGAGGCATTTTCCCCCTTTCGTCCGTTCTCTGAGAAAGAAGGCGTCAAAACACCGAAACTTCGTAGCAGGAACTTCATTGGCCTCTGCGTTTTTTTTTAATATTCGTGTAAACTTACGCTTACAGTAAGAAAGCGCAGGCAAGAGGACACAATGTCATTACAAGCAAAGGCGTGGCCAATGACGGATTTCATTTCGGAGAACGCGAAAAGCAAGCGTCATTAAACAAGTACGTGTGCACTATTCCAATCGCCAAATTACGTCTTTTTCAATCGAGTCTTGTAACAAATACAATTTCTGTGGCATTTCAGGCTGAAAGTGCGCTGTTAAATATTCGTTCGTTACTGGAAAAACATTACAACGAAGAAGAAGACGGATCTGTTCTGGGCGGAGGGCCGTCAGCTGTCATATGTGATTGATGCGTTGCCACAAACACCGCAGTTGAAAGAGCAGTCTGTGGTCTCAACACTTGCCTTCACTTCTGTGACACACTCGCTATTCCTGAAATGCTTCTAAGCACCCAAAAGGGTCACGAGACGAACTCCTCTTTCCGTGAGCTGACTGAGTGCATCTTCCTGGAATCGAACTAGCCAAGTTAATTCTCGTGCTGAACAAACTTCCGTACTCTGTTGGGGGAGGGCCAGAGGTCAAATTATGAAGTGGACGCCCCAGCTTTTCAATGTTGGTCGAATGTTACACATAAGGAAGCACGCATGGTGATACAAGAAATACGTATGCAATTTTGGTGGGGAAATCTAAAGGAGGAAGCGATTTGAGAGACTCAGAATGGGAACAATTTTGAAGACGTAAAGAGTTTCGTTAAAATATGAAGCTCCTAGATCAGTTTAATCGCTAATAAAAATCGTGAGGTTAATTAAAAATATTTACAAAAAACAAATGTGCTATGACGTCACAAATTCTCCCTCGTACTTCGTGCTCTGTACCAACGAAGTGTCATCATGTTCCCATTTGCGGGCCTGATAAGCAGAAGAGATTAAATCTGAGAAAGACAAAGGAGAGCATCTTGAAGTAAAAGAGCATAATCTAAGGCGTGGAGTTGCCAGAACACATCTGTTGCACTATAAGAAACTCCAAGAGTTTGGAGGGGCGGGACTTTGTAACAACAGGGTGTTCCGTCGCGTGACGCTCAACAGGTGAAAAATATTGCAGACGCCCAGGGCTCTGCGTCTAAACAACTAGAGCCCGAGGAAAACTCTTTTGAGCAAGCAAAAATTCACAGGCGTTCTTTACGCCACGCAATGCGTATCTCACTTAACACAACACACACAAGAAACTGCAATTAACAACGAAAGAGGCGTCCATTTGCTAACCGAATTTCGAGTATTTGTACTGCCAAGTGAACAAAAGATGTCACTTCATGGAGCAGGTCGGGTCGGGACATGAGTCAGTCACTTACCTCGTTTTTTTCCAGCGAACATCCCGAAGTGATTCCTCTGAAGGTGCTGAATCGGGGACGACTCCACAAGTCAGACAGTCACTTCACTTCACTTCACTTCACTTCACAGCATCTCTCTCGACCGAATTATCAATCGCGCCCGCTTCGGCGTAATCGCCATGGCAACGGCTGAAGCCACTTGGGCACTCAACATCTCCGACCGTCACTTAATTCGGTGGACAGCAGAACGCCACATGATTCATGCCTACGTCACACGACGAATCAGTTCATTAAACAGACGAAGACGCTTATTAATGACTACGCAAACAATTAATAAACGCCGCCTACAGACTCAGGCAAGCTTTTCTGTAATCTTTGCGACTGGGCACACCTCAGCGTGGCTTTCGCACAGAGAAACGGGCGATGTATTAATTTTTGCGACAAGCCCTTCTCAGGTAAACGGACTGAGGTCTCGCCTCACGTTCTACCGGACTACACTGAATTCGCCAAGCACCATTTAAGTGACCCCACAACCGAATTTAATCGAAATCCGCCAAGCAACTTAGACAATAAAACCGCGTGTAGGACTGAATGCTTCCCGACGTGAGTTAATTTTATAGACAAAACTTAAAACTTAAAACAAAAAACAGCACGGAGTGCCGGACCCGATGAAGATGAAGCCAGGAAGTGCATGCCTGAACGCACAGGAAACTAGCAAAGAAACTTAAATAAAGCGCCGATCACCCTTCTAGGGGCACGCTGACCTGCATTCTGTCTTCACGGCCACTCGTCTCAACGAACTTCACTTTAGGCCTGCAACTTGACTGATGGTTCGTAAGAACTATTTCTGGACCTTCCTTTCGTGTTTAAGTTGAAATGACGCAGGAGCTCAATTGCTGCCCGGGGTGAAAGTCGTACTACCGGGTGGAGTAGCCGTCCAGCGGGCAGCAGACCACTCGCTGCCCTTCGGAAAGTGTTTTCTGAATCACTACAAATGTTAGTTGCATCGCGCACGGAGTTGGTCTAAAACATAATTAATTTCAAATACCATTAAGCCTCCCTCATAATTTTAACTCACCTGTGAAACGCGGATTACTTAATGACTTCCAATTTGAAACCGCATCTGAAAAAACCGCAGAACAGCTTCAGAAACGCTACACCCAATAAAGATCGGCTAACTTCGGTACAGCGGGGAAGCGCGGGTAGAATTTCTTCGGCAAGGGCGCTACAAACGTAAGTTCGGTACAGATAAGTTCCTTCGCAGCATCACACTGAAGTTTCTAATCAGTTATCTTATGACGGCCCAAAAATATGTGGGAACTAATTATGACTGAATTGTTGTTCTGCAAATCTGAACAGATCCAGCGATTTCGGCGTTCGGCGCAGATCTAACAGCCCGAACGGTTTCCGCACTGCGGTACAGGAATCACTTCACTTCACTTCACTTCACTTCACTTCACAGCATCTCTCTCGACCGAATTATCAATCGCGCCCGCTTCGGCGTAATCGCCATGGCAACGGCTGAAGCCACTTGGGCACTCAACATCTCCGACCGTCACTTAATTCGGTGGACAGCAGAACGCCACATGATTCATGCCTACGTCACACGACGAATCAGTTCATTAAACAGACGAAGACGCTTATTAATGACTACGCAAACAATTAATAAACGCCGCCTACAGACTCAGGCAAGCTTTTCTGTAATCTTTGCGACTGGGCACACCTCAGCGTGGCTTTCGCACAGAGAAACGGGCGATGTATTAATTTTTGCGACAAGCCCTTCTCAGGTAAACGGACTGAGGTCTCGCCTCACGTTCTACCGGACTACACTGAATTCGCCAAGCACCATTTAAGTGACCCCACAACCGAATTTAATCGAAATCCGCCAAGCAACTTAGACAATAAAACCGCGTGTAGGACTGAATGCTTCCCGACGTGAGTTAATTTTATAGACAAAACTTAAAACTTAAAACAAAAAACAGCACGGAGTGCCGGACCCGATGAAGATGAAGCCAGGAAGTGCATGCCTGAACGCACAGGAAACTAGCAAAGAAACTTAAATAAAGCGCCGATCACCCTTCTAGGGGCACGCTGACCTGCATTCTGTCTTCACGGCCACTCGTCTCAACGAACTTCACTTTAGGCCTGCAACTTGACTGATGGTTCGTAAGAACTATTTCTGGACCTTCCTTTCGTGTTTAAGTTGAAATGACGCAGGAGCTCAATTGCTGCCCGGGGTGAAAGTCGTACTACCGGGTGGAGTAGCCGTCCAGCGGGCAGCAGACCACTCGCTGCCCTTCGGAAAGTGTTTTCTGAATCACTACAAATGTTAGTTGCATCGCGCACGGAGTTGGTCTAAAACATAATTAATTTCAAATACCATTAAGCCTCCCTCATAATTTTAACTCACCTGTGAAACGCGGATTACTTAATGACTTCCAATTTGAAACCGCATCTGAAAAAACCGCAGAACAGCTTCAGAAACGCTACACCCAATAAAGATCGGCTAACTTCGGTACAGCGGGGAAGCGCGGGTAGAATTTCTTCGGCAAGGGCGCTACAAACGTAAGTTCGGTACAGATAAGTTCCTTCGCAGCATCACACTGAAGTTTCTAATCAGTTATCTTATGACGGCCCAAAAATATGTGGGAACTAATTATGACTGAATTGTTGTTCTGCAAATCTGAACAGATCCAGCGATTTCGGCGTTCGGCGCAGATCTAACAGCCCGAACGGTTTCCGCACTGCGGTACAGGAAGGAAACGGAATTTCTACTGTACTATTTTTCCGAATTATCTTAATGGCTGACGAAATTACGCTGGCCATTTGGGTCGCCAACCTTCGCAGGAAGACGGCGTAATAATAAGAAGAAGAAACACTTCGACGTTTAATGTAGATTCTTTGACTTGAAATGATCAGAAAGCGAAAGATTTGTTGCTCTGATTCGTCTTCAGTTGTCCGCGCCCTTTCAACTGCTCCGCAAACCGACCGGCTAACACGAAACTGCGCATCGTAACTTAGAAAAACCTTAAACTGTCCGCCAGTTTTATGGTTGGCGTTTTTTACAATTACGTACAAAACACGGTTCGTTTGTCAAAACTGCGTGATGGCGACTGTGGAGTGCGACAGCTTCAAAGCGCAAATCTTTTGTAATTCAACAACACCGCACTATCAAAAATGAAATAAAAACACCGCAGTTGAAGAAGATTTTTGCGCATTTCAATTCGATGCCACTTTCAAGAATTCAACACTGGCATTTGCGCAGTCAATTTATGTTGTGCTTGGAAGAAATGCCATCGCATTTAAACCGCGGGCCGAGTGTGGCTCGCAGAGACAGAAATTAACAGAAATCCTTTCTTTCTGGGCGCTATCGTAAGCCAGCTGAATCCAGGCCCACGTCCCCAAGAGTTTTTATTATGTCGCACTTATCACAAATTCACTTCTAAAGCAATTCGAATTAAGTTACGATATGCGCATTGATTATTTCGTCTAACCTTGTGAGGCCACCGCATCTGACTTCCGTTCTGGGCAGTTTTGTCAGATCTCATAATTCTGGGCGCGGGAAGACAGTCGAATCTTCGTGTCTTTCGAGTTCGTCACCCGTTAACACCACAGCACCACGACCGTCGGCCTACCAGCAGCTGGCGCACCACGTGACTGCCAGGCGAGCGGCGAAGGAACTACTGGAGGGGATTGGAAGTAGACCGCGAGTTCGGACGACGACTCGCCCACCAGACGCGAGGAATAAGCGAATGCCGATCGCCGCAACTTCATCTTCCGGAAAACAAAAATGAACTTTCCACTGTTTACATCGTAAACAATCGACAATATTCGAGTATTTAGGCCTTCATTAAATTTTATTATTGACAGCAGAAACGTTTTCGCATGTCTGTACGGATTTCAGGTTCTCACGGCGGCGAATATGAAGATGCCTGTATTTCGCGAGTAGTCTCACGTTTCAGATGCGCTTACTGCCTCCATCACCAGGGCGATCAGTGTCCTTATGATGGAGGCAGTATGCACCTCTCTGCACCTTCATACCTCCGTTCGCGTTCCGTCACTTCTAACAGTTATTCCTGCAACGCTGACGGCGAAGCCACAATCAACTTGTACTACATCGAAGTTAAAGTGAGGTTGGGAGTGACGTGTTCCTCCGAAACGTAAGCACGTGATGTGGCCCGCAAGAATCGAACGTCAAGGCCACTGACGTACGAACAATAACAGAGCACGCATCTGTAAATCACGAGTACACCCTTCAGCCATCAGGCAAGGTTCAATGCTTTCGCGTTCAACATTGCGTGGGCGGAAACACCAACATGTGCGTTGGTTGAGTCTACAAAGCTCATTATTAGCCGATAAATGGCCGGGAGCCAAGGAAAAGTTGAGTTACATTTGCTTTTAATTCGTCAGCTTCCTTCCAGGCAATTACGAATCCGTTCCTCAACAACGGAGTCAGAGGCAGAGATAACATGAAACGGTCACTCTGAGGGAGCTCTCTGACTCGCGCCAACTATAAAAACCACGCTGCACAGAAATGCAGTGCGTTGTTTCAAATTTCTGTACACTGTTTAAGGAGACTGGGTATTAAATGCAAATTGAAATGCGTATGACTTATGAGAGCTGAACATTCAATATAAAACTTACTCACTCAATTTACTTAACTGCATTTAACACAGTTGGTAGAACTGCTCGAGTACACGCAAGAAAATTATATTTTGGTTGACCAGCGGCCACCTGACACGATAATTTCAGCACGATAATCTCGTCTTCGGCAAGTTTCGAAAATAAACGTACGCACAGCAAACAACAACGCAAGGTCTCGTGAAATACGCACTTATGAAACATTCTGTGTAACGGTTCTGCACGTAAATTGATAACAGCTGAAGATGCATGCGCGCATTACATGAACCAATTTCCCTAGGAAACAGATCGTGGTCAGGAGGTTATAAGAACACATAACAACTGCAACTAACACGACCTCGTTGCCTGGCGACTAGTCCATCACCACGCTGTAGACGCAGGCCACCCAGCGGCAGAACTACGTGGGATCCGGGTAAATTGCTAACTGTTGAATGCAACCCGCATCGCGACCCCTGGACCGTAACCGAACACTTACGATCTCTTCCGAACAACCCCGAATGAAATTACACACATGCAAACCTCTGATACGGGTTACTTTTAGAATGTACATGTGAATCACAAGGTAATCCAACGCACGCTGTTTTTCAACTGTTTCTTATTACAAATATCAAGGCACATTTACTCCGAGGTCAGCGAAATGGCGAATCACTATCATTTTGTCCACCAAGAATTTGACGTGAAGACTGAACCCGGGTCTGCGCGTCGCCAATGCATCGTCTGGTCGTCTGACCTGTGGCACAGCTGAAATGTGACAATAGTGCCGCTGGGACTCGACCTCTGAACCGTTGGCTTGGGTCAGAAGGACTTGGAAGCCGCCGCTCCGCACTCGCGGCTTTTCTGTGAACGGGAGGTCCATCGCGTAGTGACAGAATTACGACTAAGCCCTTTGCACTGGTTCGTGTCAACCGGAAATGAGTCCCGAAATGCATTCCGCAGCCTTAACTGAGCCAGTTTCTAAGCAACATCAAAAACTACTGAAGCTGGTCCGTCGAGAGTGAACATCCATTGTTCTGAGAGTAACGCGCCCCGTGCAAATCAATAGCGCACGCAAGGCATAAGACGAGCGAACAGGAGCCATAAATATGGACGCATCGGGGGAGGGGGAGGGCGGGCTCCCGTGATGCTTTCTGCGATTTTCAGTACAGCCACTGCATTGCAAAACTGCCGTAAAATTTACCTTCTCTCCGAGTACCCGCACTTTTAGGATTGCACACGTTCACTACGAACAAAGGAGAGAATAAATAAGCT
>NW_019059695.1:554679-565477 GCF_000696155.1 Zootermopsis nevadensis | reverse complement strand
ATCCCCTGATTTAGTAATTGTCCTTCTGCGGGGTTAGAGTATCTTCTCGGGCTTTCCTTTAATAGAAATATCTATTTTAAACGACGTAAACATTTAATCAGAAGCTGAAGGAAAGAACCCGCTCGCTAGACCTCATCGTAAATGGAAGGGTAATATACACGAAATGGTTAAGAAATGTGGTGGAGTGGATTAATCTGGCTCAGGACAGAGACCTGTTGTCTGGCTCGCGTTGTACTTCTGTTTGCCAGACGCTGAGTGCTTTTTTTTGGACTATCTGTGGGTTTTTCAGGCGGCTAATATTGATCTTCGTGGCAGGTAGCAGCGGAGGTCATGTGTCACAGTTTGCTCTTTGACTAACCTGTCGCATTCGCTCAAGACAGATCAAGTTCTGTCTCAGACAAAGTACAATCTTCACGCCAGTTCGAGCCTCGGTCACTAACAGCGGTCGGAGAAGGTAAATAGATCATGACACAGACGGACAGATGCTTTAGCCGATGTCAAATAAATACGGCGTGTGCGAGTGTGCGTACTGAATTCAACTGGCTCTCGGCAGGAACCAGTGGCGGGCTCTTGTGGACACGGCAACAAACATTCGCTCCATAAAGCAAAGGGCGAGCGACTATAAACTTGTCTGTACATGGTATTGATGTTTAAGAGCTCTATAAATACAAGTTAAACGCCGTTCTGAGTTCCTCAGCCGTCGACGAAAAATATAAAATGAATAATAACCTTGCCTAAAATTACCACGTAAAGAGTCAGAGAGAAGAAAAAATGAAGACAAATTCACCGATCGCGTGATAAATTGGTGGGAATGGCAACATCACCATCGACCTGCACAGCATCTGCGTGCAGAAACGGACCGCGGTGACTGCGTCCGACTCACTGAGCGGAATAAATTAATTCGCGATTTTCGAAAAATGCTGCACGCACGGACAAGAAACTTTGCTCCTGTGAAAATATTAAACTCGTCACATGGCATTTCTGAAAGGCGAGAAATTCGTCTGCACAGCCAAGCGTTGAGACAGCAATGCTCTGATTTCTGTCAGGATCTGGTCGTCAGCAGACACGGACACTTCAGCCCAATAGACAAATCAATTCGTCGGCAGTTACAGGAGCACATCCCACGTGACCTCAAATGACAGAGCACGGGCTCACAACGGAGCAACTGGCTGGACAGTACTTCGATTGCATGCCTCTACGAGCGCTGAGTGGTGAAAGGAGTTCCGTGCCTCTTTTCACAAACACAAGATGCATTCCTTCCTATTACATGTCATACGCGGATTAAACACGAAAACGTAAACTGCTATGAAAATAAGAAGGCAACTTCGTAGGTTAGTTTCTAAGCGAACTCTGACGGCAAAGCAGTGAACACTTCGTGCAGCCACGACTGAAGATGCCGACGGGAGGCGTACGTTTGAAACTGAGTTGAAACGTCCGATTCTAACAAAACAAAAATGAGGCGACGATGCAAAAATAAATAATGTCTTGAGAGTTCTGTACTTCAATATTTGGTTGTCGCTGTGAATGTAGAGACCAAAACTGTGGCGCTGTTAAGTGTTTAATCCTGGAACCAATTCCGCTGATATTTGGTCTCCCGGTGACATCTCTAATTCATTCTCAGTGTCACGGGTTACTGGCACATCTGCGTGCGTCGACATCCGATGGATTTCCGTCTCTCACAATAACACACTTCGCTTCTTCCGATTTTAGAGTAGATCACATTTCTCCTTCCAGCCGTTTCCCACGGCGCCGCTGGGAACGCTCACTTCGATGCAGCTGTTCGTTACACAGCCATCAACCTCAGGTTGACTGGTCCATATTTTCTTAAAACAAACAATGAAGAATCGGCTAGATTCTATGCGACTTTGGGACTGTAAGCAACCGAGGGGTTACCTGAGGGAGAAAAACACGAAAAATTCGCATACCCTGTGCTGGAAGAGATCAATATATTCACATTTGTCAAATCGCGGACCACCGTTCATTTGTGCTGTTGTGCGACCCGGGGCAGGTCTCGACGACACGAAAAGTGGGTGGATGTTCGGGCGAAACAAAAGCTCTGGGTTGCGGCCAGTTCAAAGGGTGGCTGGCGCATCCTATTAAAAAGGAACCACAATGCTCTTCGGGCAAAAACAGGCCGGCCACTAACAACAAACGATCGATCGATCGATCGATCGATCGATCGATAATCGTTCCAACAATCACTCGATGAAATGAAGCGGTGTTACCAACTCCAGTACTCTTGGTAATAGCTTCTGGGCAGTGACCAACTGACGAGGTTAATTCTTACGTTATTAAACGACTATGTTTCGACTGCAGAGATTATGTCGGTCCAACAACACATAAACAGACCTACTCGCAGTTAGAAAAAGTGAATTTATCAGCGATAAAAGGAATTAGAAATTTAAGTATTTCCATACAGCTTATTTTATGGAAAAATCCGGCGACGAACGGATACTTCAGCTGGCCCAGTGTAACACGAGAAAAAAGTCTTCCTAGCAGTGTCATGTAGTAAACATTAGAAGCACATTTACGGCCAATCAGTTCCTACAGGCTGAACAGTCTGACGTGTTTCCCCTCAGACCGCTGCAACCTGATTTACTTTGCAGATGACGTCTGTTACAGCAAACATCACGAGATAAAGAAAGCTGAATACTGCACCATCACGACAGAGCGAAGTTGAGACATGGCTCCAAGTAATCTTAATATGGGTGAGAAGGCAGCTTCACGTTCCAGCCGCTGCACGCGCCGGTTACCAGTGGTGGGCCCCACAGTGGCGAAAACGAATAACCTCTGCCCGTGCTTGGAATCGAATCCCTGTCGCCGGGTCATTGCACCGACCGAGCTATCTCGCTTTGCACAAGCTCGAGTTAATTTTGAAGGTTCAGGGCATAACGCGCCCTTTCTTGTAAGACTGTACGCGCTTAATGTCATACGCCGTGAATGTACAGAGTACAGAAATGTCCAAGATGTGAGCAGCACGAAGTCGTCACTGGTATGCAGAAGTGGCGGCAAAGTTCCACGCTAAAATTAACAGAAACGGACTGCGATGAAATGTCTCAGAACGTGAGAAAGAGCTCCGAAGTGGGAGGCAGTGCCTCAGTCAGACTTCCTCCCACGGCATCGCCCTGATTTTTTCGGGGGGGGGGGGGGGAATATGGACAAAACCGCGGAACGAGGAAGTTCCCATGATAATTTATAAACTAGACAGAATTTTATTCCTGTGACCAAACCGAGGAGGACGACGAGACCCGATCATGAGGCAGGTAAAGGTCTACAGCCACGTGCAACGGATTTGTCTGGTCGAACAACAGAAATGAACGTCAGGGAATTTCTTGAGTAGCTGCAATTTGCTGTTTGTTTACAGCTCCTGTGCCCTGAGGACGTCTGTCTAGTCTTCGGATATCGTCAGCAAGACGGCCTTTCGCTGTCTTCTGTTTCCCCGTGAGTGGCGTAAGAATACATTTCCAGAAACGCACGGGGGTCTCAGTAGACGCATTTAACACGCCCACTGGCGTGGCGCACTCCAGACCCCTTGACCAGACTTACAGCAGGGCAGTTTAACTTCCCTTTCTGCTGGCCTAATTCTTGACGGCGACGGAAGTTTCATCAAACTTCCCCTTTGCCTGTTCGATAGTTAAGCAATTCCTGTGTTGCTTACACGCCGGCAACTGTCTTGATTGTGTAGTTTCGCGGAGCGCCGACAGGTTACTCTCACGCGTCCAGCCCAATACACCAGTCCAACTGACACCGTCTAACCGGTGACATTCGTATCAATCAAACAGACATCATGAGTGAATCAGCAGCTCAGGTTGGGTGCCCGCCAGCTAAACCACAGGCGTTGAACGAACTCAGCTACAAAGAACTCCAAAACATGTGCATGGGTTTTAACCTGCCAGCAAATCTGAAGGTAAGACGTAATTTGCCGCATTTGTCAAATTCAAGTTGGTTTTATTCGGAGGCTTTGTTTGTAACCTTGGAGCACGTCGAACTGAAGCAGATACCTCGTAACTTCATTTGAATTGGGCCCAGCTCACCGACCGAGTTTAACTGTCCAAGTAATGTCCTGCTTAAACAGGGGTGGAAACCTCTGCTTCGGATTAATGTCTTCTTGGGTCACGAAATGTCAAGACTGCAGACTAACCTAACCTAAAACGTGTCTTTCTGTGCATCTTAAAACTAACGACGCTGACGGAGATGGGCGACAAAAAGACAAAGTTTCGGGTTTAATTTTGTTCGACAGCCATCTTATAAGACGATCTGCCTTCACGTGTTGCGAAATGCCGTGTTCTCCTCCAGTACACCGAACACGAGAGCATTGGGGCTATAAAATCACTGATAGGGCTTCAGGCCCGCAGGGAACTGATGAGAAATACATACAAAATGTTACTGTAAAGCGATCAATTCTGAGACCGAGGTGTAGTTGGCAGGATAATATTAAGACGGGTTTTTAATGTAAAAGTGTGGACTAGATTTATCAGGCTAAGATTTGGGTCCGGGAGTAGGCTTTTAAGCACAAACTAGTGAGCCGGAACAACTATCAGCTTCTGTTCCAGGTGCCGGTCTGCCTTGCGTACAGATGTCTTCCTATAAGAGAGTGGTCCATTTGTACAAATGCTCCACTGGTATAAACGAGAATATTAGAATCGGGAAGGAACTGGAATCAAGATCAAAACAAAGTCCGTACAATTCACGGGCTACCTCTGCAAAATCTCGATCAGTTGGTCCTTACACCAGGAAAGTTTGCAGATGCAACTTCCTACTAAATTACGTATTTCCACAACAAAATTCGGAAACTGGCTAGGGCCAACTGGTTCAACCTGAACCAATTTACTACTTAGCATCGAGAATTTTACTTGAAACTTCGAGACAAGGATGCCATGTTGATGCGTGTTAAACGACGTCTAGTACACGTTGTACTGTCTGTTGCATCTTTCGGGCTGACGAGGTGGACTTGTGACCTTGTTGCACAGCCACACTCTCTCTCAGAGTTTCCTCTGCTGTTCGTCTCCGGCCGCATGTCCTGTCCGGACTACTTTGCCCTTGCTTCTGACACGTGGACCAGCTTTTCTCGAACATTCTGGCTGTCTCATCGATGTTTTGCTTCAAGTGAGGAACAAATTTCCTTTCCGGTGAAATGTGAGGAGGGCGGGGCCGGGCGGTAACAAATTCGAGTGTGGGATACGAAACTGGCGAGGTAACATCTAGATTAATGAGGGAGATAAGAAATGAGTACAAAGTTTCCTGGACAGGAAATCTTAGATAAGGAGACTGAGACATTCATGGGATGATAATATTAAAATGCATTTTAAATAAATAGTCTGCAAGGGTGTGGGCTGGGTTTATGTGACTCAGGACAGACGCAAGTGGCGGGCTCCTGTACGGGTCTCATAATAGACGACTATCAGCTTCTCCGATTTGTGTGTCGCACAGCACTCCCAGATGCTGAGGATGCTGGAGGCGCGCAATGCCGGCGACGAGGCGACCATTCACGCGATCCTGACGGAATACCGCGAGCAGAGGTGCAAGCGCCGCCCCAAGAGCACCCTTCCTCCGGGTAGCCGCCCGGAGCAGACGGAACAGAAAACGAAGCGGCGCAGGTTGTCAACCGCGAACCGGCACCAAGACTATTGCTACGTCTTCCCGCAGGTAAATGAAACGACCCGACGTTCTTGATTGTCCGGAAGACGGAGAGCGATTCACGACTTTCTTCCTTTTTTGTCACTGAGTAGCAGACAGCAAGCGGCCAGTTCTGGACATCGGAACTTCCGCCGGAGTCCAGACACCAGAGCGACGACAGCGCTCAGCTGAGGGCTGTGGACACAAGTGGACTGGAAACGATGAAACTGGTACGGCTTCAATATTCCTAATACTAGGCTAAGAAGGACCACAGTCCTCTAAGTAGTTTCGACCCTAAAGATGGGGCGTCACGTTCCTCCGAAACGTCGGTACCGCGTACAAGACAACATGGCGTCACAATCCAAGTTTTCCTCAGACCTCGCACGCCGTCAATTAGCTAATCGTTTAAAATACACTCTTACGAGATAGGCGGCTGTAATCGTCGGCTTTTCTACACCGCGTGGCCATGTAAGCGGTTGCGAGGAACCTGCTGTCTACATATTTAGTGTGGAAATAGAGGGGTCACAGTCAACTGCGCATGTCGCAAACGGAAACAAGTAACCGGTTCCTTGGTTAACGTCTGCAGGTGATGGAAGCTACCGCCACCCGCCGGGAGGTGTCAGCACCTGAGCTGACTGTCCACCGTCCTCAGCCGCTGCTACGCACCCTGCTGCAGGAAGGCCCCGGGCCGAGGTGGGTACGGGTGTGAAACTCGGTCAGAGCCCCTGACGAAAGTTCAGAGAGGCGCTGTAATAGTCGCATAATGAGGAGCTTTGTAGTTTGTTCACTTCACAGAATATTGTTACGGTTCTCATGCATGCATTCACACATTCTCTCGTAAGTGACTGCTGATAAGTTGCTGGATGAAGCTACGGTTACGAATTAACGGAGGCAATTGTTCGGAACAGCAGCGCCACAGAGACCATAGTCGGGGCAGAATCACCCGCACCGCAGAGTTTCTACGGCGGGCACGCGACGTGGCCCGTGTACTTGGACATGCAAAGGGCTGACCCTCCGACATACATTCCCGACGCCACCACGACGCCTCACATATTCCGGCCAGTTCTGTTTGATCCTGGGATGGACTCGACTCGTCTTCTCGACCTGAACCAGCCCTGCAGCTACTCTGTCCCACTGGAACAGGTAACACCCACGACACTTGAATCTCCGTTCTCTGTGCCACAGTATGACGAGGTTTAGAATGAAACGCTTCGTTTGCAGGCCGAAGATCTGTCAATTGGACGTCACCCACCCGTAATTCCACCTTGTCACCTAGAGCCGCCCCAGACGTTCCCCGCATTCTATCCGGAGCGCGTAAACCCACAGTCGCTCCGGTACAGTCACTCGCCGAAGTCGACAGCGGCTGTCACTCAGCCGGATCACGGGACCAAGTGCAGCAGAAGAGGGGACAATCCGCCGCCCCTGGAGCTCGTGCTGAACGTCAAGAGCGACTACCACGCCTCAGAGGCGCCGATGCCGACGTTCTGGAAGTCGGCGACCACAACCACCCACCAGTGCTACAGGTCTCCCGTGTGCTCGGCCACGTAAGTAAGGCGCGTCCGGGGAGACCGGAGGCTGTCGTACTCCCTGTCTCTGCACGCCACCGGGCATTGCCGCGACTTCGGGAGATTTGGTTGTGCGAACTTCTAACGATTATTTATTTACCTGAGCACGTTTAAAAATTTAGGCATCAATTAAACACTTGCAGCGGAGAATTCCTTGTCGCTTACATTAGTTTGTTGTCAGTCGCAAACGCAGTCTTGTAATTCGTTCCAGGGCAATTTCTGCGCCCAGGGAAATGGCAGAAAACGCTGTGGGGCAGGAGGAAGTGCCCGGCGCAGCTGAGGAGCCGTGGTGGGGTGCTGGAAACGACGGCGCCCACCAGGTGCAGCGGACAGCCGCCAGCTTCCCGGAGTTTCGCCAGAACGACCAACTGTCGTACCCACTCATATACAGCTACTTGGCGTCCACCGACGAAGAAGTAGGCTCAATGTCATGAACCGCCTTATGTCTTGACCAGCTGAGAGACTATCAGCTTGCACATTGCTTTTTCTTTTCGCAGCTTCAGCAAGAGACCGAGGGTCGACGCGGCTTGGGCTGGCCCCTCGAAGCTCAGCACCGACCCCAGGCAATGAGTTCGCCGAATGACGCAACATCGCACGTCGTGGACGGCGGCACCAGCCTCTTCCCGGCAGTTTCCGAAGACCCGCAGTTACGTGACGCCATGTTCGAAATCATTCAAGACGAACATCGCTCGGTAAGAATTCGCACACGTCAACAACTACGACGTAAAAATAAATTAAAGGTAGAGGAGGCATCGCTCCGCGTGTTCTTGGCTCCGGCCACTTTACCCCAGAATCCATTTGCTCCAGCGCCAGCCTCCAGTCGCGCAGTGTTGCCGCTACCAGAGACACGGGTGCAGGACAGCGGGTCTCGAACCCAGCGACCTGCAGCAACACGAGAAGGTCTGCACCTACCAGACCGTGCAGTGCTACAACCAGTGTGCCTGGAGCGGACGCCTGAAACACCTCTCCGCGCACCTACGTGAGGTATGGTGAGGATAATATTAAAGTGGTTTTAAAGAAATGAGGTATGCACTGGATTAAACTGGCTCAGGATAGGACGCAATGCCGTGCTTGTGTAAAGACAGTTGTAAATCTTAGGGTTGCATAAAAGACGGGGAATTGCTGTACCGGCTAAGTGACTATCAGCTTCACCAAGGACTCTACTCGTATCGTACGTCTGCAATATTTTAAATTGGTGAGAAATTAGTTCGCTAATGACACACCTGGTAGAAATTATGTACCAGACAATTAGCAGCATTTACGAGTGTTTAATTAAATTCGTGTATTAATGAGGAACCAGCTTTATATCGACTTGGCTTTCGTTTAAATCATTGTGGACCGACAGTGAAGACGCAGACCCAGCAAAATCGAAGTCCGCTCGAACTTTTGTATTGCCCTCAGGTTCACAGGAAAGAAATCTCGCGCCGGGCCGAAGCCAGCCACACGATCCCGCTGCACGAAGTCCGGGCCCTCCAGAAGATGTCGTTTCTGAGGGAGGTGAAGCGAAGGCTCTTCGTCATCACGATCCACTGCCACGGACACCTTCTGTACGCGACGATCCAGGTGAGGACCCAGGGACGAAGCCGTGTACAGACTCGAAGGTGGATACCAACGTTTCGGAGAAAAAGTCTGCCCCTTCTTCAGGGCATGCTGTAGGTTTTGTTGCACGGTCCTCTTCCTCGGAGGATTCACGATCACATTTTGATAAATGCGAAAAGGAAAAATTCGTAAGGCGAAAAAACGGTGGGTTTTATTCAGTATTTAGCATGACAGAAAAGCTGAGTTCTGTTTTGGCCCCAAGTCACGCTAAAGTTTAAGAGGATAATATTAAAATGGTTTCTGTTGCGTCGAAAGCGATACGCCGGGCTTCAATCACACGACCTCTGTCTGTCTCGCAGTTCGTCCCGTCGTGGAAGCCGGACAGCGTGTCGCTCGTGAAGGCGTCGCTGGAGGTCGTGGGTCAGGACGGCCGCCCTCACTCCTGGCGGGGCAAAGTGCGGCCCGTGTACGAGTCCCTGTCCACCCTGTGGGCCACCGACCAGTGCCTCACCGTCGACCCAGCGGCCATCGGGGCTTTTGCGGGGGCCAACATAATCCTACACACGAAGATCACGGCCTACGGCCCTGGCTCGACGTAGGCGCGGCCACAAAATGTTTGTGTTAAGAAGAAGAAGATTTACTTAATTTGATTTGTTGCTATTGACAGCAAATGTCAAAATAGTTTATGTTACTTTGAAGTCAAAACGTAATTTCTGTAATCTGCAGCGAAACTTCGCGTAAGTCGTCAGCATTCCTTGACGAAAATTGTCTAAAAGGAAATATCGACCTGATTAGAGCAGGAAATCTAAAAAAATTGTTTATGTTTCATAAGACTTGTTTAAAATGGTTCATACGACGATAAATATAAGAATACTTATTTGTGTCGCAAAGCTTTTTCATTTTCCTAATTGTCTTCCTGTTTTGGCGTCACGTGTACGAGGCAGCGAAGTGACGACCCACGTGTCGACCGTCGTTCGTGTTTCTTGATCCTCCCAATTAAAGATTTAAAAAATATTTAACCTTATTTCTGCAGACGCGTCCATTCAATTTCAGCGTCTCTTTTATTTTTCCTAGGGCCTTCTAGGTTAACTAATTTGACTGGTGGCCGAATTCACCGAAAATGTTGTGCATCGCCTCTCGCCATCTTGACGAGCAGAACTAAGTTATGCGACGCTAATGCTAATAACGGAGACGAATGAAGAACGTGATTCAGCGCGTTTAGGTTAAACTGTACCGGCCTGTGTTCTGTATTGATCGGAAGTGTTGAACCCTGCACAACCGCCCTCTCAGCCACGTGTGAGGAACTACGCGTTGCAGTTTCTAGTTGCACGATGCTGCCATCTGCGAGCACTCACTAGAATATTCAGAATGAATTTGCATTGTTGAAACACTTGGTGTTCGGAAAATATCGCAAATTTGTTCACTTTTGTGGCTTATGTCGGCAGCTGACACGAGGAATTGGAAAGGAAGCGGTTGTGGCCTAACATAAGGCGTTAGCCTGGAGGGACTGATAAAAACCGCGAAGAACTTCGATCAGCATAGAAAGTCTGCGGTAATCATGTATACCACCTGCACGTATACGCCTCCGGGTTCCATTTCGTTCTCAGAGAAAACAGAAACAATTTCCTTAAATTGCATTTGTGGCGGTGCTGAGTTGGGGTTTCACGGAGGTGCAAACGTCGCTTTTAAATATTTATTATTTAGACGAGTATCGCCCTTAGAAGGGTTAAGGGTCTTAAGACTCTATCGTGCGACCGTATGCCAGGAAAACTATAAACCAGGAGCTGTGATATTCTGCATAATAAATCGGCCTGGTTCATTTCAATTCACACACCTCGCTGCTTACAACTGTTTCTTTAAAACACGTACATGTCAGTTTATTTTGAAACACACTGTGACGCCAGTGGAGTGCTTGCTATTTCGTTTGATCTTAAGTAAATCTGAAAGTCATGAACCAAATTTCTGTAGACACGTCGACTGTTTCAAAGCTAATGAAGCTGCATATTTCAAAAATAACTATCCTTGGATTTCGTTAAATATTCAGTATTTCGAAAACTGTGGAAGAAAGAAGCTCCTAT
>NW_019059695.1:505002-536818 GCF_000696155.1 Zootermopsis nevadensis | reverse complement strand
GGCGCGAGGGGGGGGGGGGCAGTTACAGATGTGATGTGAATCAAGACACCCTTGCTAACGATCAGCGGGAATTTTGTTCTTCGGGTAATTCAAAACTGGATTTTGATTGCAGGACTGCACAAAATTATACTAAACTAAAGATAACTCACTGAATTTCAGTACGAAATGCCGACCGCTAACACGAGAAATTCATTGGATCGCAAAGGCGCGTCTGATGAACCCCGACGTTCCATTAAAGAGAAGGGTAGTTTCTTGACCAGCTGACCGACCATCAGCTTCTCAGGAAGGACGGGCTGTAGAGGCACCACATCCTCCTCGCCCAGCGCTGCCTATTCCAGGCGTTTACCTCTGGCGCTATGAATTTTAAATGAACTCCATCTTCTACACCGCCGAGGCAAAGAACGAAATTCTTTCATTCCGTTAGATTGGGTCCAGCGGCAGCAATCTTACTAGAAACTGGAAACCAGAGGGCAGATTTGTTTCACTGGAAAACTTTAAAACGACGTCGCACTGGTTCACTAAATGAGATCCCAGGTTGTCACTGTTGGGAGCCCTGAAGACAGAGGCAGTATGTTCCTTCGAAAGGATAGTTTTGTACCTGTGAGTCCACGCGGATTTACAAGCCAGAAGACCAAAATCGGCACGTTAAGTGTATCCTGGTAATTATTTTAATGATTTTTTTTCTGCAAGTAACCTTCTTAAGTTTTCTTGAGAGCGAGAGAGCGCGGTCCATCAGTCTGACGGTCACAACGCGAGTCGCCACGCGTTCAGAACTCGCATGAAAATATCCGTCAGTTTTGTTAAAAGGCTTCAGTTCTGTCAGAAGTTGGACGAGAGAGTATTTCGTGACGTCGCATTTATACACAGACTAGTTGTATCTGACAGACAGCGACTACAGAGAAGCGAGAGGATTTATTTGATCTGCTGGTGCGATGGAGGGATTCGGGAACGCTGTCTTCAAAGGAAATAAATGTTGGTGACGAAGATGTGACAGATGCGAGCACAGAGGAGGGCGGCCAGTGTTTTCCAGGACCGCCTGTTGCCATGGAAACAGAACGCCGTGCGTGCGTGCGTGTCGCGGAAATGGCTCCCTGAAATTAATCGTCGCCCCGGAGATCCTGACCTTTAAAGCCGTCACTTTCAAGAGGACCTTGCAACCCTGTCGCATACCGCGAGCCACAAAACACGCCACACGTGCGAATAATTTAATTAAATTCATTTATTAAAATAATAATAATGACATCATCACCATCATCGATAAACGGTTCTCTGCATTTAAAAATATTGTAATTCTCCACTTCAAATACATGCAAGCTAACTTCCTCTGACATACTGTTTACTGATCGATTCTTCGCTTATTTAACGACGCCGATTCAACTGAAGAGGATATGTGAGGCTGAATGAGATGGAAATATGATGATGAATAGGTAAACCTTGCGCCTGGAAAGACTGAGTAAAGCCACGGTGAAACTGGGCCAACAAAGCCGCTGGCCAGTTGCGGCTCGTGAGTCTGAGCAGTGGTAGTGCTGCGCAAGGGGGAAAACCAGAATCGTTTTTCAACACATAACAATATAAATAAATGACAGTAAATTTACATCAGGAGAAAACTGCAGCTCCTCCGATACGCGATGTACCAGTGAACTGCCTCTCACTCCACCGCCCTCTGCGCACCAAACCGATGACCGGATAGCCGCGCTGAAATCCTTGCAGCCGGATGATAGCCCCGTTCTGCTTCGCACTCCTCGCCCGTGGTCTTACTGTCAGTTCAGCCGATTAGCGGATAATGACAACGTCAAATGATGATATATTGGAAATAAAGTGTTTCAAATTATATGAAGACAACAAACAAATTTTTCAATTTTTGAAATATTAGAGCTCTGCAGCTCTTGTGGTCGGGCAGCCACTGCCGCTGGGCGACTGGCGATCGTCATCCACTATAAATCTGCTAGCATTTCCCTTTGCAGGAAGTGGCCTCCGCTGAAACGACGCATCAAAGCACAGGACGCGAAGTCCGAAAGACGCAATTGCAAGTTACGCCTCCTAATTTAGGTCTCCAAAATGAACTCGCTGCCGTAAAGTTCGAGTGCGCTCTCGACAAATTGCCCCTCCAGTCACAACCGACAGGTCGCGAGAAACATTCGAAGCCATACAGTTTCCATGCTCACGTGTTTCAAAACATTGAAACATTCGAACATCGACAGCGTTGCCAACGCCGGTAACCGCCCACTTCACATCACATTGCAGGGCGAGATTTGGGCGGGGCGGGCACCAGACGCCCAGGGCGCTTTGCCAACAATCACCATATTTCGTCCATATCTGATGAACAGTGAGTGTCACGACCAAACGTTGGCTTCAAGCCCCTGGAAATACATCGTCACACTTTGGTTTAATAGGGTTTCTGGTGCACCTCCTTCCGCCGTAAACGTCGAGGCCGCCGGTCCAATAACGAACGCACTTCAGTTCGGGTCACAGATAACGCGGGCCTGGAAATATGACAACTCTTGACAAATGTTCTACAGCATTCACGCGCAGGTTTGCGACGTAAATCATGCACATTTCCATGTTCATGAAGTTAACTGAGTAGACAGACACATCTATCTCAGTTAAATCGTAATCACTGCTCGAATTAATGTCCAATATTTTCCTGCCTGCCGATGCCAGTATTTCAACATCGGTCTGGCACAGAAAACTTGTTAGGGAAATTTATTATGGTGGTGTTGGTGGCAGTGAATATAAGTGCACAACATTACGAACGGGGGACACGAGAAATGAGCAAACAAAAATATTAGTCAGAGAGTCCGAAAGAAAAACGCCACCTGCAAGACCGAGATGTGGACTGGCGGTCTCTTGCGAACACAGAAACAGAACGAAAGGCGGAAAAATTCTTGGCCAGATGAGCTACTATCAACTTCTCAAGAAGGCCTCTTCTCTAGAACCTAAAATGTCGTCCAAATCTTCACACCGCGTCCTCACAAATAAATGCACAGTTTTCGCCTCAAGGAAATAATTAACAAGTTGTAACATAGGTCCTTGTTCCACACACCATCACGTGTGTGTGTTTGTTATATAGTTGCTGATATTGCTCATATAACGAGATCGATCCTCGTGTGTGAGGTCGGACTCATACCTTGTGACTAAAAATCCCACCTTATCCCAGAGCACCACATCAGAAGTTATAGCGTTAGCTTTGTGCAACCTACTGTTCAACTTTACTTCATCTTGTCTTGAAATTGAATTAAACTCTTCATATTAGTATCTACGAACTGACTATCTTCTACACTTGAAATACTTAGTTATTTCAGCTTATCCTCCATTCCGAAATACTACCAACATCTAAGGAAGCCGATTACCAACTTTACCTCAGGCACTTCCAAATGTATTACGAAGTCGAACAGGGAGCGAAGCGTCTTCGGTCTGAGGCCACACAACAGGACACGTTTTGGGTGACACGCGAGTGAGTTGCAACGAGCAGCGTGCTTCCTTTTATGAGGGATCCCCGGGTCAATTCGTGGCACCAAAGCCATCAGTCAGTCCCGCCCAATGGCCCTTCGCGATTGTACGATCATCATTTATCGGCCAGCATAACAACGCTGAACAGTTTCACAAAGGACCCGTTATAATAACGGCCGATTGCATCCACGTGACTAGTCAGATGAAGGTGGTGGGTCTCAAAATAGTCAGCAATCGGCTGTCAGGGATTGGTTCGAGACTGTTCCGGCCACAAAACGCGTTCTGGTCACACCTTCCTTGGTCTACCTGAAGGAACAAAATTACTAAAAACTTTCTCATTCCAGCAAAGTTATCAGTTGGTACCATAAACCACCACGTTTCCCGTGTCTCTCGTGGTGCCACGTGGTGCTGATGTGGAACCACTCAGGGTTTCGTAATGAGTTCATGTACGAGTTTCTTTGCTCTGACATCCATCGGACGAATTTTCCTCTGCTTGGTATAAAGCCGCAAACGCTCAACGTAAATTATGCAATTTGCCGCGACAACGGACGACAGCGCTGACGTCAGACGCCACGACCAAGTTCAACGCGCAGGTCACAACTAGATCCACGGAAACCAGTTATACTACAGACGCTGATGGTGTCTCAGCTTGCAGGAAAAGGTCCTCTGCCGCGTTCGCGACTCATAAGAATCCAGACCACTTCCTCCCACCGTGTTTCTCTGCGACACTTTTAATGTTGTGCCGGAGTCGCATCTCCCACGAACAGCGGACAGAGAGATAGAGGAACAGGAGATGGGCGGGACAGCCTACAGCAGCAGGGGGAGGTGAGAAAGTGGTCTTGCATATTTCAGGAACTGTTAGTGGCAGGTGAAGTAAGGATTTCGGGTTCGACCTCGTAACGACGTGTCCACCCTGAGTTCCGGGGGCCTAATCACTTTGTATGCGGCAAGACACGTGTTCTTTCCTATCTCCTTGCGTACTGTAAAAATCCCTGACAACTTTTAAACACCCAGAAATCCTGATGATGGAGGCAGCAAGGACCTCTTAAAAGAAGGTAAACTTCTACAAGAACCCAGAAGACAGCCGTCTTAGTGCCCACCGCCTTGAGAACCCCAAATCCTACAAATGAGAAACTGCAAGCGACGAGAGGACGAAACTTTGGAGCACGCTTTCAGACGAGGACGAGTTTTCGTACATCCGAAGACGGATCGCACATTAAGGTGGCTGTGTCAAGCGACTGGCATCTGTCAATTCCCTATTATTTGACACGTGCCAAGGTTAAATGCTGACGGATGATATAAGCTCCATCACTCGCGTTAATGAAACTTCGAAAGCTTCGTCCTTATTCCTGAAGACGCCTTGTCTATGAGCGACGTTCGAACCAAGTCTTCCGTGAACATAAAACGAACAGAAAATGCCTGAAAGTTCTGAGGCTCTTGTCAACTCTGTAATGGTCTAATTCGGTACTTAGCAACTTACTTGTAAAGAAGCATGGAGTGTCCCTCTGACGTGTGAATAAATGACTCTGGTAGCTTCAACGATCATCTTAGACCAATTAAACACACGGATGCTATTTAAAATGCAAATTGAAGCAAATTCCGAATACCATTTGATGATATCAATTGTGCTATAAGAATTGTGGTGGAAAACCTCTTGGAAAACCCCAACTTGGAAGACAAGTCAGCGAAGGATGGTAACATTAATATGAATCCCATAAACACAGAACAAGGATTGGGGCGGGGGGAAGGGGAGGGGGTCGAATGAACAGACTCAGGATCGCGTCCACCGGCGAACTTCCGCTTCTGCCGCCACAGTCAGTAAACGTGAAATTTTTATCACGACGACAATCCGCGAATAAACAACGGGAGTGCCGAGTGCCTGAGCCCGGAACAAGGCGAGTCCGCGCGAGAGGAACGCTGCGTCTATTTCGCGACGTGCAGTAGCTAAAAGCAGTTTAAGTTTGAAACGAGGTGAAAAATTTAGAACGTGGCGCCAGCGGCAGCTGAAACATCCAGAACTCGGGAAGTTAATAATTCAGTTGAAACGCCATTTTCAATTACGGTTTAATATAATCAAGTTTAAACAAATGCGCTCGCTGGTGACGATAAGTTAGGGATCCCTCTCTTGGCGAACCGCCAGTTAACACGTAGCTCGACGACATCTGTTGGAGCTAACAGGTTTTCATGGACCAGCGCTGCTACGAGCAAATGAGTTGGATTCTGTGTAGAGGAAAATCAAGCAGACCGCTGACGGGCGAGGTAAATTTTGCTATCGTTACATCGTCACCAAATGTTATTAGGGTGATAAAATCAAGGAGAATGACGTGCAGATACTCGGTTGGAAACCCAGAAGAGGAGACGCCACTCGGAAGGCCTAGACGTGAATGTGAGAGAAATGTTGAAGTGGGTCTTTTAGAATTGGACTGGATCCGTCCGACTCAGTTCGCGGGTCTGTGACGGGCTCTTATGAACGCGGTAGTGAACATTGGGGGATTCGCGAAAGGCCAACTCAGCGTGCTCCATGGAGCCAGCTACTCTCGTTACCTCCATCCACAACGTCAGCATTTCGCTGATCGTTGTTTCAGCCTGCAAAGCGCAGGCGACACTCAATCTTCGCGCCACTTCAACGCAGTTCTCGGCAACCCCCTTGGGCCTTCCTCCGATGTGGACCTCGTTCTGTCCCTAAGGTTGCTTTCACACGAGGCTCAGCGATCCCCTCAGTTGAGCGGCTCACGTGTGAAAGCAGCCCGAGGCAACATCTTTCTCTCTTGCTAGTTCCAACGACTCAGCCCAGCCTCCACCACTGCGCCAATTCTGTGTGCGCACTTCTTATCTACGAGTAAACAAGTCAAACGGATGCCAGTGCAGCGGCCCATTACGTGAGCCGAAGTCGAGATGGGTCGATAAAACTCGACGCAGATCGAACTCCGCCCCGAATGATGACAGATTGCTTTCGGTTCTTTCGGACGCACTGAGGTCAATGTCGTGTCTAGAATTTGCACAGCACAAACGATTAAATGAAGTAACAGTCACACATCTTCAGGCACTTTTCTCCTACAATCATAATTAAACGAACTTCGTACGCAGCATCCACACAACAATTTGGGCCCAACAGATTTTGACGAAACTTCTTCATCTGCGCGTCTCGCTACGTCCTCACCCGAGAGGAAAAGCGTTGCAGGTGAGTATACTGCGCCTTGCGCATACATTCCATAAAAAACGCCTACTTGACGCCACATCATTAATCAGAATTCGATTAAGGTCGGTCATCAGCGAAAAGGATATAAGTGGTCCACCACAGGACCTCCCCCAAACGCAAAAGTTTTAGATTATTTCTCACTGTAAAGAACGCCTACAGCGCCTCCGATCTGTACTTTGTACATTATCGGAAAACATACCACGGATGGATCAGAGTCTTTATTGAGACGCTAACAGTCGCTCAGCTGGTCAACAAATTCGCAAACGTTTACGAAACACGAAGATCCACTACCGACCAGTTCGCATCCTCTCCCCTGACATTCGTCCACCCACGCCGAAGTCTCCCAAGCGGACGCTTCGCCATGCGTGCTGCAAGTCCCACCAATCTCATCACACTCATTTGCCCACCACCTTCACGTGACGAGTACAAAGCACAAACGCCGCCCTTCTCACAGACGGACCTTGAAGTTCTGTCGTTCTGCACTACTGAGGTTTACTGAACGGAAAAACGACTTCTGGCTGTGCAGACGAAGGGCGTGTCACGGCAGAAGATGAATGTTTCTGGGGGACCGCACGAGACTGCGAGCAAAATGTATATTTGAAGATAACAGAAGTGAAATGACTAAAGACAAGTAAAGAAAGTATCAGAAGCTATTCCATCCTACAGACGCTAAAAGCAGCCCCAAGTGTCGCCGATGTCGCTCTCTTGACCGCGAAAAGAAGCCAAACTGCTGCAACACAGGGGGACGAGCACTTCAGCTTTGCGGATGTCGCCACTAAGACACCTTCTTCAGGTCCTTGCGGTGAACACGCAGGCAACATCGTCCATGGTTCTAGCGCTTCTGAGAACCACGACCTCCGTGTCTGAGAGGTCCCACGTCGCGTGGTATTACTCCGTTACACCGTCAGCATCAGCTAGCCCAACAACTCTTGCAAGTTCCGCTTAATCAGAAATGCTAATGCCCGTGGCCAAGTCCACGGAACAGTCATCCTTGAGAAGCTAAGAGCGCTCTCAGCTATTCATGAAACCCCCACCTTTTATGGCACCTGAAATTTCAGCCACTGAAGCAAATCGTAAGGATAACTACTATTTAATTAATATTCGCTTTAATATTATCTTTGCAAGTAGTGAGCGCTTCCCTATAGGCTTCCAAAGCAAACTGGACCAGCGTTTCTCCCGCTCCCTGTCGCATGTGTCCTGCTAGCTTAAGGGATTACCATGATCCTTTAAGACCAATAAATTTCGACATAAAAGATATAAAGTTCACGTGACTGCTACGTCATAAATGGCAGAAGTTGGTACTGCGCTGTGCTACGGCCGGGCACCATTCGGATGCCTCTATTTTTTATTTTAAATTGTAATGTCTCTTTGTGCATCACAGTAAAAGAATTATTAATTACATAGTAAATACAAATAACTGTCATGTGAAGGTTTGTCGGCAACCATCGTAACATTTCTGCTTCATCTCTGAGTACTCAGTTTACGTGAGAAACAAAAACCACGCACACGCAGCCACCAAACAGACGAAGATTATGTGTGCCGCAGTTACTTAAGAAAAGGCGCATTTTCTCCGTCTTCAGGGTATAAGTAAAGGTAGCTCAGCAGTGCGGACTCTAATTAACACAATAATTGGGTTTTATAAGAGACAGGAAATGCATCGACTAAGTGAGTGACTATCAGCTTCTTAAGAAGGATAAGTCGGTAAATTTGTGTGTAAAACCGGATTGATTGGCTCTTCGACCAGCGCGACCAGATCAAAAATGACACTGGCATTCCTCGGGAAAAGAAAGAAACAATGATTTAGTGCGGGTTCAGAGACAATTTGTCTCAATTTAGGTTGAGTCCTGTTTAGTTACCGAGTCTGAAATAGTTTTTCAGATGCAAGTCAGACGAAAAATCTGTTGAATTGTAACAAAATTTTCTTACGTTTCTTAATTCTTGCTGTTCACTGGGTCCAGTGCAGCAGCACCGCCTTACGTTTTACTTTTCAAGATCTCCGTCATGGCAGTCAAGGACAATGTTTTCAAAACACCCTTTTGTAAGAGAATGTCTTCCTCGATTCGATGCGTTTGTTTTCAGACTGAAGTCCCAACACATCTAAAGAGATAAAGAACACAAAGGCCTCGCAGCATCTTTTAAAAGACTTTCTGGTAAGAATTTGAAATTTTATAACGCCCATCACATTTTGATTAATGGGCCTTCTCCATCGTCTGCGTGAGTCCCGCGAGCGTCCAATATAATACTTTATTTGCATATTCGATCCCAGCACATGGCAAATTCTTTAGAAGTAAAGAAAAAGTTTACGCGTACCAGCGACTTTTTTGGTTATCCTACTGTCTGCCAGTTGGACAAACAGCTGAGTGTCGGCGGCTCACCACATTCATCAGAAGCGTCGCGGCGTCTGTCACACGTACACAAGTGATCAACTGTTTCATCAACACGAACACACATCTCGATGCAACAACTCGGTTCAGATCCCAGACTTTGCTCCTGACACACAAAGATCGAGGAGGGGGTGGGATGCGGAAAATGACGCATCGGCGCTCTTCTGAGGCCACGACCACTTCCACCTGGCCACAGACTGATGCAGTTCGTAATCGTCGTTGAACAAATGACGGCGCAAAATGCAACAGTCCATTAAGGAGTCGCTTTAACCGTTTAAAGCCCAGCGGTAACTATATATACCACTTTCTTCAATAACCAACAACCCTACGTGTTTCACCTATGATTTTCCTGTGATTATCGGAGTAAACACAGCTCGTAATTCTTTTACGTGTGGACTGCAATGATCGCAGAATTTACTTTAATTCTTCGTATTACCGAAATAAAGACGAAAACTAGCGCTGGGTGTAGGAGGCGTTTCTGTCACTTGGCACACAAGGCGCTTCATGGCACTTCTGGGACATCCAAATCCTCCCTAACCCCGTGGCTCAAATTATGCGATGGGGCTTACATTTAAAATTCCGGCTTGTACCTTGGAGATTTCCGGACGCGGACTGGCTGGTTCCACAGTCGTGAGGACTCACATTTTCTTCATTTAATATGCTCGAGGCTGTTAACCCTTTGAAGCCGAAGATCGTCTAAATAAATATTATTTAAGAATACAGTCCGTACCGAAAAGAAAACACAACGCTTCACCATTACAAAGATCGACTGGTTAAAGCTCTTTATGGAAAAATCGCTGTTTCCAATCATAAAAAACAGTAACAGCAAAATGCAAAGTTAGTGATTGTTAACGCAGGTGCTATATATAGTGTGTACTGCGATTCAAAGGGATAAAATCAGGAAATCTAAAACAGGAATGAGGCCAGGAAAATTAAGGCCCTTCGTGTTCAAAAAGGTCCAGCGATCGACTTCCAGACTCGGCAACTTCACTGATAGTTTCTGTGACTTCGAGCACTCGCGATAAAATGCTGATTCTGCCTTAA
Organism: Zootermopsis nevadensis; assembly: GCF_000696155.1. The sequence continues at coordinate 526,741 of NW_019059695.1, read as the reverse complement.
AATGGGCCACGGATCCTTGCCACCTGATTCACGTCTGTTCATATCTCATCCTTTTCAGTAAAGAAAGTTTTCGAAGCAAGGACCTCGCAAATACGAGGACACTACTACTGACTACACGTGAAGAATCTTTTAAAGCAGCTGTAAACATGGCCGCAGGATCAGTTGCAGACACACTCAACCACTTTAACGCGCGATTCAATTTCCAGCATCGTGTAACATAATTCGCTATGGCAAGAGTTCATAAAATCATTGAGCTGACTAGATAATAGTTAACTGAGATGAAATATCGTTTATGGGTTCTTTGTCTGTTCCGATATCCCAGTAATTAAAATTATGTACATGTTAGTTCCATAACGAAATGACAGGAGTTACATGTTGCATGAACGCAAATGGTCCATTACACAACTTCCCGTTTCCGTTCGTGTCTTTTATGACGAGCTTCTCCGAGAACAAAATTCGCATTTACGATCGGTTTAACAACAGCGGTTACCCTTTCAGAGATGCCAACTCACACACAAACACCCCTCAGATCCCTTGTCCAGACGTTAACCGCGTGCATTTTGAAAGTGTAAGCACTAACACGAAAACGTCGCTTGTTCCCGTGGACGCGTGTTCGAGTCCCGTCGCACAGATCAGTTGTAACTGAGTGAACACGTGAACTGGGGACGCTGTTAGCCGAATTTTGAGCCCCAGTTGGCACGAGAAATAAAACAGAGGCAAAATGTATTTTATTTTCGAAATACGTAGAGACAGTTCTCGGTTTGATCAAATTCAACGGAAAATAATGTCGCAAAAATGGGTCAGCCATAATGCACCTCTGCTGCTCTGTGCAAACAGCAACACAGAAGTCAACGCTAACAAATGCGATGTGGACTGGACTGACGATGCACAAGGCACGGAAGAACGTTCAATTTCTTACGTGCTCCATTTTTTTAAAAAAAAAGTTATAAAATTTAAATTTCGCAATCTGAAACTCCTGATGGAAAAATGCAATTCAATTAGTTTAGAAAATACGACATTTATTTCAGTCTATATATTTAATTAGCCTGGCTTGTCAAAGGAGAAAATGCATGTCAAAGCAGACACATTATCTCTAATATTAGGAATTTGTAAATTCACATCACACGAGACACTGTCAGCGCTGGATCCCAGCAGAACGAGTTGTAATTATCTTGTAAAAAGCTTCCTTGTAATTAAAAGCAGCGGGATTCAAAATGCGGATCAAATATGATACATACATACATATATATATATATATATATGTACGTGTCTGTCGCTGCAATTTCATTTATGAAGTGCAAACCGCTGTTGAAGGGACAGGAGTCAGCGGTGGACTGGACTGTCGTGGCGCTGACAGCGTTCCCGTCCGCCTGTCAGCCGAGCGTTTTCGCCTAGCGCCATATTCGTAAAAATGCACCTAGAGACAGCGTCAGAGTTAATGCGAGGACGACACTAAAACTGGCTGATAGAAATAAATCCTTACAGATTCTCGGCTTACGTGAGGACTCACTTTCAAGTCCTTTGGGCCGTGTAACGTCGAACAGTTCAGGTCTATGAGAAAGATGAAGTGGAAATGTCGTGGCCTACTTTATGATATAGACTGTCCTTGTATTTTCCTGTAGGGACTGCGGAAATACACGGAAAACAGCAGTCGCTACGGCCTGTCTTCTAAAACTGAGATCTGAACACAAGACCACCTAGAGACGAAGCAGGAGTGACAAAGTCGAGTTTAATTAAAGGATGAAAGTGCGTGGATACAATTCAACCGCTTGCTGAGAACTCATAACCATTAGAATCCGCAGGAGACGGTCAGCGCTTTGAATTCGTCGCAGTACGAAGCGCGAGTTGTGTGTACTTTTGCAAGGCAGAAATAATTACAGAAATGACAAATTACGAAGCGCTTGTCGGCAGAATGTGAACACAGGGCAGTCAGCGCCAGCCCCAATTACGTGGTTTCGTTGCCATATGAAGTGTCTGGAAGTGAAACTGCCCAATCAGGACGCGGCTACACTGACGCAATCACTTGAGACAGCAGCGGCCATGTTTCAGAAGATTTTGTTCAGAAGAGCAACGCAGACCAATTCGGCGAAATCGTGTTCTTGTCTGAAGCCAATAAGCCACTTCGGCTGTCAGTACATGTGCAGCGCGTAGGGCGACTGAATAAAATCTTGTCGGTTTCCTCGAAAAACACTCCTCGCACCAGTGAATGTTTAACGACGCACAATGACACAGCCCGTGCCTGAATGAGCGAGCAGAAATGTCAGACGGCCACTAAAACAAGATGGACCGCAGTTTCCACGTGCTGTCACGTGTGAACTGGGTCCTGCCGCGTCAGTCTGCTGCTGTGCGGTGAGAATGAACACTGTAAATCGCCGCGGTTCTTCACCTGAAGCTCGATCAGCCTGTAGTTATAATCGGAAGGCTTGCAACATTAATCGACTTTTGATTTTAAGTCGCTCGTTAAAGAGCAGATTTCTAAGATACGTATCACGAACTAGTTTCGTAACAATCTGTTGGCTTTATCGCAGGCTGCCCTAATGGCGCGAAGTGTCAGCCCCGTTAATGATGATTGGCAGAGGGTTGTTCCGATTCGGACAAGCGGAGGATAAAACAACTGTGAACTGAGCGGAGATAAGCCCTGATGAAGGAGGCAGCAAGACCCTCTGAAAGGCCTGTGAACTTGAACAGGACAGAGTCAGGCTGGAGCGATCTCCTTTAACCTCGTGCGAGTGGAAGTTGGTGAAGTTGGTGAAGTTGGCGTAGGTAAACATTTGGGCCACACATTTCCTACTCAGCGCGATCTGAGTACACGCCTTGGCTTTTAAACTTCGCCTCAGAACACGTAATTACGAGAGCCCAAGCGATGACTACGAACGTGTGTGGGGCACATCGGCCGAGCTCACACACACGAATTACAATTGTCGCAAACTGGCGGCGAGACGGCTCGTCTGGAAATAGACGCAAACGAAGCTACGTTTTCCTACTGTCACCGGAACAGAGGACGCGTTATAACGTAAGAGCAGGCAAGTTCACACAGTTGAGGGCAGTGATATTTATGGTTACAGTAAAACAATAAAACTGGACTACGGATTAAACTCGGGTTAGGGGCGTCCGACCAGAGCAACGAGGCTCCTTGCTTTGCAAATAAAAGCCAAACATCGGCATTCGCGTTAGGCGACTGCGTTATTCCCCTGCAAGTAGATTACACGCAAGTCAGTGATACTAACGCGGTACTTTTGTGACTTCACGAAGAATTTGCTGTGAGGCCTTGCGAAAGTTTTAGCCGGAATCTTTATAATTCAGTGCAGTCTCAACCGAGAAACCTGAAAAGGAGCCATCATTTACCGGTTTATCCATTTGACTGCCGACCTCGATAAGGCACTTGGAGCTGGGACCGAGCGAGGCGTGGCAAGTGATCGGTCGGTCGGTCCGTCGTTAAAGCGACAACTTTCGGCTGCGATGATCTGAAAACGTAATAAATCAGACTGAGCCAACAGCGGGACCGGCCGCGATTGTTTCAAATAAAAGAACTCGCGCGTTCTGACCACCGATACACGCGTTCTTCCTCACTTCGAGTGTGTGACGTCACTCCACTGTAGGCAGGAGACGACGAGGGAAACGGTAACACAGCACAGAGGACCATGAGAGACACACTGATAGCTCTGCTTTTGAAACACCTTGTAATCAGCATTGACTACATCAATATCGTCATACGATACACTACCGGCAGCTTCTCCCGCCATTCTACTGCAGAAGCAATTTAAGTTTAATCCGCGTGAACGGCGGACGTGGAAATGCGCGGACACGTGTCAAAGGGCAGACGATAAAAAGCCATCAAAAGGCGGATGTAGCGCCCGTGATGATCCTCTGCCGCCTACTTAACGAAGTTCTTCCCACACGACCCTGGAGCGTGTCATCGGTTAATGAAAGTTCATCCCTTCCAACAGAACATGTAGCAGCGTATGAATGTTTAAGATCCGCATTCCATCGGTTTCTGCCTTCACCCACGAAGTTTGCTCGAGATGTTTGATGATACCTGGCAACGAAGCCTCCCTTTGCACCAGAACCCCGACGACATTCGGTCCTCTGGCACCAGCCAGACGCAGGCTGTGGAAGAAGAAGAAGCCAGAGAACATCCGGACACAACGCGGAGGAAGTCGCTGGAGGAAAGAGACAGACTGAAAGACACTGGCGTAGATGGGAGGATAATATTAATATTAAGGATACGGGGATGAGAGCGTGCTTCTGATTCTTCTGACCTAGGATGGATTTCGATAGTGGGCTCTTGTAAACACAGAAACGGGAGAACCGACTGAACGGCTGAGCTACCATCAGTTTGCCATGAAGGGCTCATCTTTCACGCAGTCTGTCAAGACGTAAAAGAGCATGTGACTTTCCTAAACATGGCGACACAGCGCACTGCAACGAATCGCCTTGTAGGGCCTACTCTGTTGTGTTTTGATCCGGCCCCTTCAATGCTCTCACCGACGCCAGAGCATCGTGGGGATTGTACCCCGCGCCGAATCCACTCCCAAATCTCGATTAGCGTCACATTTTGCAACTTGGGATTTGATTACGTTAGGCCCTCAGAATGCACGACTTTCATCACTAGATTCTGACCATCTCCAGACTGCAGAGACGCTGTTAATACAGAAATATTCCAATTTTGTAAGAGCTATTAAGTAGTGCGTTGAGTGTGAGGCCGCAGTGAGCTCGTTTCCTACACCATCTGCACTTTATATACAGACAGACAGACTGACTTCCTCTCGAAATATTACAAAGGCATTCGACGACTGAATAAAACCTTGAGGGACGAGGCAGTGTCTCAAGTGGGAGTTTGCGTTTGAGAGAGGCTGCACGTCTGAAAGTTAGGAGATCAGCAGTTCTCTTGCCTCATTGTTTCGTTACAAGCATTTCTGTGTTTGCTTCCTTAATAACTGGATGGGGCAGAGGCCCCCCGTTCTGCCAGCTAAGAAATTATTACGCTTTTATATATTCCGAGTGCTCTTCACCGACTTCACAAAAGCCGACAACTGGACCGTGTCTCTGGCCTGCTAATGCAGTCAACGACCTAACACCTAGTTTATCATCTATTTTAATATTATCCTCGTGTTCCTTTTCCTTTATTATGTCTTTCCTGCACCCGGGGAAGGCAACGAAGAACAGCTTCTGTATCTTTAATGCAAATTAATGGAATGAGCTGTCAGCAAACTCGCATTTGCGGAGTTTGTTTCAGTGTTACTTCGCGTGGCTGCAGGATTTTTAGTCTTGAGATTTACGTAATGTTGATTATCACTTCGTGTGTGGTTTCCTTGAGATACTGCCTTTTTGAGAAGTCGTCGTGTGCCCGCGAGTCAGAAATAAAAGCACGAAAGAAAGTGTCTTCATTCTGGACGCAAAATAAATCCTCGGGGGGGAAAACAGGAGCACGGAGACACTCGTGCGACGTGTTTTAACCTGTCACGGCGCAAGACGGCTCTTGAGCTAAACGAAACGCACTGCTACAAACTAAACTAAACAGCGAATCTCTTCTGGGCGTCACGGACCCCTGTTGACTTCGAAGTTTTGAAAAATGACCAGGACTGCTCCGTCGCATTTATTCTCCATTCTGACCACTTCGCGGGGGGTCAATACGTGGCCAGATTCATATCAACGGACGCTAGGCTAAATGGGATCGGATAAGAGCATGTCTGTTGCCTGAAAACTCGTATAAAAGTTCGTTCTGACACGTGGAAAACGAAGCAGCGCGTCACATTTTGTGCCGGGCTTCTGTGATCAATGCGACTTCTCGGTTTATTGCAACCGCAAAGCCAAATCAATTTCCATGCTCCGCCCGACAGAGAATGTCCATTAATTATTTGAGGGCTCAAGTAATGGATAATTATGTACACGTATGTCGTCGAGTGGACACCGCCACATTAAGCTCGCGAGACTGCAGGAAATGTCACTAAAGTATGTTATTAATTTAATTTCAGGCGAGTGATCCATGGAAAGAGGGCGTGTCAGTAGCTGCTGAATCCGAAATTAAACAAAACAGGAAGAGGCTAAGCAGAGTTACTAATCCCCATACAAACGCGAGCTCGGAGATTTGCTTCAATAAAAGAAAACAAACTGACGATGTCCTTACACTGGGATCAAAGAGCAAACAGGCCTCAGCAGTGTTCGTTGTCTCACACAAACGGAGGAACGTGATTCTTCCCCGGTCGAAAGCGACAGGGGTGTACAGAGTGGTGCGTCGGACAAGGCGCGAGGAGCGCGAGGCAAGGAGAAAACCCTGTCATGCGCAGAAAACACAGCAAATTCGTCGTTTGTGCACTTCGATGCGCCCTATTACGATCAATCGAAGTGGGCGGGGCATACGAGAAATCGCCATACAATTTTAGCCGTCAAGCTGATATTCGCTAAGCTCGTTTCAAGACATCTCCCACCTTTTATGAAACCCGAAAATTCATTGCCGTGTTCAAAAGAGCCCGCAAATGGACCGTATCCTCACACAGTCACACTGAGATCGACTTTAATATTGTTTTACCATCTATTCCTAGGTCTTCCATTTGGCCTCCTATCTTCAGGTTTTGCGACGTAAATACTCCGTGCATTTCCCGCCTTTTCAATGCGTGCTGCATGCCCTGTCCATCTCGTCATCTTACATAACACTAGTTGCTAAAGCGTAGAAATTATGAAGGCCGTCGTTAAGCAATGCTCCCGCCTCTTTTGTTCTGAGCCCCGCTCTCAAAAATCTCCGAATCTGTATCACACGAAGAGATGCCAAATTTTACACCCGAATAAAACTACGAGCTGAATGCTCAAGTGCGCCCATTTCTGGTGCCGTAAGAGCAGTGTCTCTTACACCGGACTCGTGAGTCCATCCGCGAACTCGAAGTGTTAATTAAGAACGTGGATCGTAGAAACAAGGACCCAGCCGGCGCTGTGAGCTACGGGGTCATTTAAGTAATTGGCCGTCCAATGCACGGATTTCTGTAGCAGCAAGATTGATAGCTGAAGGGCTGAAGTGCGCCGTCCGGACAGCGTCGGAAATTAAAATGTCCTCCCTCATCCTCGTTCTATCCGCTCCAGCTGGTTGTTTCAGAGCGCTTATTGCAGTCGGCCTGTATCTTTCGCCGTTTCATAATCTGGTCTTGACTGAGTTGTAACTTATTCATGCGCGCAAAGTTTTGTTATTTATCACTTCACATATTTCGCCTTTCAGAATAATCTACTAACAAAATGTGACTTTTAAAATTTTAATAATCTCCGTCGCATACGCAAGATAACTTTTACAAGACGCTGCTTCTGCAGCTCACAAAACACAGTGTTCTGACTGTAGAGCCTGTCACATGCTTTCCACACGTCTACAAGACTTTACACAGAAACGTAGGGTGTTTCAAAACAGTGGACTCTATACTTTAATGCTCGTTTCATTGAACATTCGAGTGGGCTACAACGTGGGCCAAAGATTAGTTGCAAAACCACTACTTTAAATTACACGGAAAAACTCATTCAGAATATGAAAATAAAATGCTGAAGCGTCTGATTTAACTTTTCGTTCGAGTGATTCAAAGTCTGACACGTGACAGTAAACCAGGAACTAATAAAATAAAAAGAATTGTCTCGGAAATAATTGTGAACACTTTGCAGAAACAGCGCTTAAACGTGTTAACGAAGTGGGAAGTCTAGCCCGAAAACATTTTACGACTTCTACTCGCAGTGAATGTACGGCACTCCTTAATTTTCCATTAAATTTTTGCGTTAAAACGATTTACATTTAATCACAGCAGAAACAAGCCGCGTCGTTTTACTAGACTTAAGTGGTACTAAGAGCCCCGAAACGATACATTAATGAGTCTGTACGCTCTATTAAACCTCAGCAGAGACCAACACGACGAACAACCACCAAGCGAAAATATGAGGCGATGCAGTTGACGGCATTAAGTATTAACATCCATTATGTGGGACGAAAACTCGTAAAGTTTAATCTGTAAACTTACAGCCGCTAACCCACACATGACATAAAAACAGTAAGCCAACAACAACAACAACAAAGAACGTGAGGGACTTCAACACTTCTTCAGACCCAGCGTACATTTTAGAGGGCTGTAATGAAATCCTTAGATTATTACTGAATATTTTAAAGGTATTCTTGGATTCTTCCTCAACATGTGGCGAAAGACCTGTCTTTACCCGTACCAATTCACTAGCAAACCGTAGATTTCACACGTCAAGAAACAAAAGTTGGTCTCCACATTTCAGAAGCAAAGGCCCTAATTTCAAACGTAAGAGATTCTGGTGATTCATAACTAGAACAAGGAGCTTACAAAAGAGGGGACAAGTCATTGACTGCCGAATTATTGATTAATAACTAGAACAAGGAGCTTACAAAAGACGGCACAAGTCGTCATTGACTGCCGAATTATTGATTGTCAAGTCGATAAAATGTTCACGGTGGCTCAAGACTAGAAAAATGCGAATTTTTCCAGTGTGAGATGACATCTTTTCCTCCGTCAAGGCTCTGTAACCAAGCGAGTGGCTCCTACTCTAACATGTATCCATGGCAACTGGGGAAAAAAATAAACAGGGGTATTGCTCTACTCTGCATGCGGGTCTGTTTCATTTAAATGCGGGGCTGTTAACTCACCTCCTGCGCCTTTTTCATTCTCGTCACGCAAACGGCAAGACAATGAAAGTTAATAAAATAATTATCGTTGAATCGGCACGACTGAAGAGAAGCGGTAAGTGCTGACACGAGGCAGGACTCGCACATCAGAGCTTTGAACGGACTGTACTGAGCGACAGTGAAGCAAATATATCGGCCTTGCGCGTTGTTAAATTCGCTTGTGCTCTTAAAATATAAATCAGTTCGCTAATAAAAGATGCGTTCTGATACGATCACAACAGGACGCACCAACCTCTCGCACGCCCTAAATAAATCAGTTTCCAGACAAAACAGTCCGTCAATGCGGATGGATTACGTTTTAACGCTGTGATTGACGAACTGACAATCTCATAAGGCGAATGGGCGACTACGCTTCTGACGACATTAGACGGCGGGGGGCCATGCTGAGAGAAGCAAAATGCGTGGAGAAACACACGCTGGTGACTCGCAAAGTTTAGGCCTCAAATTATTTCCGGCAAAAAAATTAGAAAAAATAAAAACAACATTTATAGGAAACAGCTGAATTTTGCTGTCCTAATACGCACTTAAATTACAAACACTATTTTTCTCTGATTTCTTCGTGGGAAAGAAAGTTTTTTGCGACCGTCGTAAATGAAGCTGAAGTCAATTCGCCTTACCTGAGCCACGCCTCCTCAGGGGGCGGTCGATCTAACGACACCATGCCTGTGTCGCCGCGACATTCTTCACTGGCACTAACGACACTTAGCTACTTGTTACGCACAGCGGACGTAGTGAAGGACGCAGAGCACACCAAGAACTCACGCATGGTTAGCACCCCCCCGGTTACGCACCAACAAAGCCAATAAGGAAACTTTAGTGATTTATTTGCAGGACGGGGTATAATTCATTCATCTTCGTGTTCCTAATCTTTCGGGAAGGCTTCTTTCAAAAACCACTCAGGACTTCACGTTCGCAACTTCTTTGCACTGCAATTTATAACCAATAGCTGCTCGACAACTTCCTCACAGAAGCCCGGGCTCCTCCTTTGTGTGTCTGTCCGTCTGCGATAACAGCGAGCGAATCCCTGACAGGACGCAATCCGACGGGAGAGCAGACGCCGAGCGGGGACGCACTACCCACTGATCGCCAACTTCCCGCATTACACACTGCTGTGTCCCAGCCCCTGTCGACCGCGCAACGCAACCACGCGGCACTGCTCGCACAGCGAAGATTCTCTCGTCTTCCTCCGCCGCACTCTGCGTCTCAGGAGTTTATTAACGCCCAAATTGTGAAAGACTCGACGGAGTCCTCAGAACCAATTGTCCGCCACCTTTTAAAGAAACCGGGGTTAATCATCGCGCTGGCACGAGCCAGAAACGGAACGATCCCATGCCAGTTTAATCCAGTTCTGACCTCCATCGTGTGTGCTACATTCCGCGCCCATCTCACCCTCCTTGGTGTGATCACCTGCTTAGAGCCTGCTACTTAGTCGGTGGCAAGTCGAAGGCCTTCTCTTCATTTCCTTGCGAGACACCAATTCCACTGGCGCATTTAAAAAGTCCTGCATAACGAGAAGATTCCGTTCTCAGATGCGGGATGAGAAAACACAATTAACTGCGCAGTAAGAAGCATCGCGGAAAATTTAATCCGCTCTTAATTTCTTCTTGGATTTAATTCCGGAAGCAAAAACGTAGCTCACATCCACAACAAATCGCATTCCGTCAACAGACAAGCTCACGGATGACTGACGGACAAAGTGAACAACTACTGGGAGATTGAAGAAATTCTTCGTCAGCGGCTTCAGACTTTTCAGGCAGTCTGTACTGTGTTTATACACACCTCACATGGTGTCGCAATGCAGATAATTAATGAAAATATGCGCACCAACACTGATTAATCTGCGTTCGTGTGGACAAAATGCATGTACACGGCTTTCAGCTGTCCTCACTTAACAGCTAAAACCAGGCCTCGCTTTATTAACCCCATTTATATGCTGAAAGAGACTGGTTCCTAGCCAGTCCCTGCCAGCGGGCTCAATACACGCAGCTTCCCATTTGCGCGTCGTCACAGTCGGAACCAGAGGCCCCGAATACAACGGATTTCCTGACGCCTTTGTCTCTCGAGCGAAATTTTGCTGTCGATTAAATCAAGTGCGGAAAATGTTTGCCACTTTCCAGTTCTGTCCTCGCATGTCGTGCGGCTGAGATGAGAAATTCGTACAAAATTTCGGTCGGAAACCCTAAAGAGACCACTTAAGAGAGACGGAAATTCGTACAAAATTTCGGTCGGAAAACCTAAAGAGACCACTTGAGAGAGACACAGGCTTAGATGGGAACATAATTTTGTATGAATAAAAGCAAACGGGGAATTTTGTCTGCAATTTATATTAACATCTTCACAGAACTTCGTTCTTCTTGCGCGGTGTTTCGTCCTCATCTCTTTAAACACGTCAGCATCGCGTTCACAAGGCCCCTCGCACCGACGGCAAATGCGAATTTAATTTCGCTGTCTGACACGGGAGAAGGGGATAAAATATCGAGGCAAAAACCAAAGTCGACCGACGAATCGCTTCTCATCGCAGCGGAACTCCATTCGAAGGGCAGTCGCAGGAACACACAGCCACTGAGCATGCGACGCGGAGCAGGGCACAGGGACATCTCCGTGCCTGTCCCTGAAGGGACGCCACTTTGTACCGACAGCAGGCGCACTCATAGTTTATACATCACTTGAGGTGTCTTCAAGGGACAGATGGACGCGTGAGAAGGCGGTCGTCTATTGATCAGGCACCTCACGTGTGTTGAAGTTTGCGTTTCGGGCTTTCAAGGACAGAGACCCTGTCTCAAACAAATAAAATAAACTACCAGAAAACTTTATGAAGATTTACACTTGCAGGCCTCAGGTTCAAAATGATTTTGCCATCCCAGTAACGATAAAATTTGGTTGAATGTTTTTTATTATTATTATATTTGTGCAATCTGCTGTGGCCTGCAGTGTTCACATTCCTTGTGTAGCGAAGTTTCGTTAATCAGCGCACAAAGTCTTCCTAAAATTAAAACAATTGCATTTATCATTACGTTCATTACAGCCCTCAACTTAAGCTCTTTTGTAGTTTTCAGGAATTTATTTAAGCACAGAACTAATGGGGCGTCCCTGATTGCAGGAAGTACTCCTCTTTTAAAGACAGAAATAAATACGAAATTTAATTGGAATTCGTTGTTCGAGGGCGCTGCTGGTGAGGATTGCCTAAGATTGCAAATAATAAAAAAAAAGTTAAACATTTCCAAGATATTCAGCGATGTTAAAAATTTTGGTGCGTAGTGAACCACAATAAATTATATTAGTATCTTCTTCCACAAATACGCGCTTCAAAATGGGGTTTAATTATCTTTATAAACCTCCTTCACCTACCTTTTCTAAAGTAGACTCTTTACTTTTCCTCCCAGAGCTGAGTATTGAAATCGTCAGTTCCCAGCATTGAAACGGCTCCAAAAACACGAGTCCTTTTTTGCTGCTAGTATCAAAAGACGTCGTTCATTGTTTGCAAGTCCGCCTGGAGGGAAGGGAATTTTCTAAGACACGTCGTCGGAAAAAAGTTACATTTGTGTCACGTTACGGGGTCTTTGCTAAGAGTAAAGTCACGTGATCGTTCATTTCTCTCCACATGTGAACTTTAAAGCCACGTTACGAACTCAGATGCAGTGTCGAAATTGAAAAAAGAAAGAAAAATATTAATTTCGGATGCCAAATATTAGTAACGAGTAAACAGAACTTTGTGTCTGACGCATAAAAGCTGGGATCACGAAAATTCACATACAAAAGTAGGTTCAAAGCTTTTTCTGTTGAAGTGCAATTCCTAAAGGCAGCGTTTAGATTGAGTAATCTCGAAAATCACTAGACTCCCGATTTTTGTTGCCGGGCAGTTCGGAATATGTCGGCTCCTCGTCCACATCCAAAAGTCGGAAGCCTTCGCACGCCTGGCAGCCGACCTCTCAGACCGAGGGAACAGCAGAGATTCAGGGAGTTCGGGACGGGGCAGAACTCGGCTTGATTCAAGCGTAATCTTGAAGCTCGTTAAGCGCTCCGAGGCTCGTCCCTTGTGGAAATACGTCACTGTGCAATGCAAATTAAGTTTACGTCGGGCATTACAGCACAAACACTGACCAAGAAGCGAGAGGCTACTCCGTGTTCCCTTCCGTAACAGACCGTCACGAACGGGCACAAATCTCTTGTTGCCATGCGTGCTACATGCCCCGGCCTCGTTGATTTCATTACTCACAGAAAATCCTGTGAAAACTTACAACTTACGAAGTTCCTCATCACGCAATTACTACCGTCTTCCTGCTAAACCTCTCTAGCAACCCCCACCCCCCGCACTCGGCGCAAATCAGACTCAGTTGGTGTCCATTAAATGTGGCGTTTAATCTTCAATTCTTCTGCTTTTATTTCCTGGAGTACGGCAAATCGTGGTTTCTCCGAGACCCGCCAGTTCAAGTGCCGCCGAGTCGACCAATCTCGTCTGCGCGCGCGGAATTATCTTGTGTGATTGGAGGTTTATGATCTTGCGTTGGCACTGCTGAACGGCGAACACTTCAACCGGCTAAGAGTGACCTCCGCCCAAGTCTCGGCGCTTCAGTGTTTGTTTCATGACGACGTTTCGGGGACGGTGGCAACGGAGGCAGTGCGGAACGGCCGTTGGGCGTTCTCCTGCAGTCTTTCAACACTTGCCGCGACGGTGTCTCGTTCGGGAACGGCCTCTTCCACGGGATCTGAACTAAAGACGTTCAGAAACTACACTTGTCGACAGAGGCCAAAAGAAGACACGGACACTTTCAGGGAAGTTAAGCGATCTCCTGGGCCATGTGTGGCGCTTTCCGCCCCTGAGCAGAGCGGGGGCCATGTGTGGCGCTTTCCGCCCCTGAGGTAACACAGCAGAACGGGGAAAGGCTAACCCAGTGAGAGCCTTGCCCTCCTGAAGAAGGTCAGACACGAAGCATGACGAATGGAAAACAGAAAGACAACATTTCGTACAAATGTGAGAGATAATTACACCGCGCAAGAGATGTCATCATTCTAAGCGCCTTGTTTTCTAACGAAATGCGTCTGAACTTTCCATAAATGAACAGTCATCAAATAAAAATAATTCAGTCGAATCCGTAAAATTGACATCGGGCGTGGCTATCGAACCGTCACCCTCGTATTCGCAGTGACGTGTCTCGCTTCCACAAACGAGAATCTGACGACCGAGTCACAATTACGGCATCAGTTGACTGCTCAATCGAGAATGCCAATGCCCGAAATTAGCTGATGTTGGTCGAATGCGGTAGACGAACTTTCACGCGGATAAAAGTAAGAGATGTCACAAGTGTAGCCAAACACACGGAGATCTTCGTGATTTATACGGGCCATAATGAGGAAGACAAGAAACGCACACAGAATTTTGATAGGGAAACCACTTACATGATAATATTAGGATTCGTGTCCAATGGCGGCGTTGAACCGTCGAGTTACTTGTATTTCAGCATCGAGTCTACACGTGAGCCTTTCGTTAATTATAAGTGATTTTTACGATCAGTTGAAACAGTTTATGGCACTCTGTAAAAATGATTTCTCCTTTACGCATTCAAATCCCTCAACATCTACGAACTGCTCTGTTCACTAAACCTCGTTGAAGCCCTGCTCGTTTGAGTCCTACTTACATAATCGTTTCGGGCTTCGATCTCCGCATCCGCTGGATGAACTGCAAATGTGAAAAGCCGACGTCGGCTGATCCATGTGGGAATTGAACCAAGATCTCAAACGAACGGACGGACGGACGGACGGAGTGGTGGTGAGAGCAAGCCCTTCCAGACTGGCGGTCTCAAGGACTGCGGGTCCTATGGCATGATGTTCACTGAAGGGCCCCATAAATCTCCGACGTCCAAACTTAGACGTCATGCAATGTGGCCAACGTTCCGCATCCAATTCTCCCTCTGAGTCCCACGCAAGCCAAGTCAGACGTATCATCTCCTGGTCGAATTACGCAGTGAAGGCCGCTCTTAGTTTAACGACGTGTTTGAACTCCATACGTGAAGGTGGAGGGAGAGTGGGGAAGGGTACAGAAGGAAACGGTAATGGCTCGACACTTTCCAGTAGTGGCCAAGTAAAATCGCGAAAGGAAGTGTCTGGCCACCCCCTCAACCCAATACACGTCCGTGTGACCGCTTTGTTGAACTGCTCGTGTTTTACGTTAATTTTACGACACTTTCAAAGGTTTTATTGAACGCGTGCTCCGCTCGGGTCATCGAAAGTCTTACGTGCCCATGGACTTTTTTACTGCAATGCCCAATTTCTCATAATTCCCCACCGTGGCGCCAGGCGCAGGCGTTCTTTACGCTTTAATGTAGGCAAATAAAACCTCACAGGCCCGTCCATGTCCGTCTGTCTGTCGTTCCTTTCATCACATTTTTACAAGAATAAGTTTGCCTTTCATAGGCCATCATTGGTTGAGTTACTCCCTTTGAAATGTCAGGGTACTCCAAAGATTAAACCTCTCCAGTCTTGTTTTAATTGAAACGGAACAGCTGTGGCCATAGATCGCTTTTGCTAAAAAGCCTCTTCGACTCTTATCGTCTTCGAGTCGTTCATCGCGAAATTTGTTGCAAAGACAGATCACAAACGCATCCACAGATTCTGCTTTCATTACACGATCGTCACGTAAAACCTACAGACGGGCGACATTTTGATGCGATGTTTACAGACGACAATTTATAGCAGAGAATTCTGACGGAAGAATCGCGTATTATAATTCCCGACAGCCTATCAAAGCAACTGATGGCAGTTCATAAATTCATTCAAAATTTAAGTTTGAGAGATGACGTCATTGGCCTCTCTGTTCCAGAGAAGTATCTTCGCGATCCTCTAGAGGGTTTATTGAAACAAACGAGGATCAGTTGCGAACTTCGGTGATTAAAGCTGGCACGTAATTAGATTTTGGTAATTCTGAACACAACTTTGAAAGAGACTACTTTTTGCACGATGTTGTCTAGAAAATTCCACCGCAATTCGGAAACACTTGTAAAGGAAAACATATTTTTTGCGTCAACCTTGGTGAGGTTCTCACGGCGGTGAAGAAGATGACCTTGTGGGCTGTGACGTCATGTAGGCTGGTAAGTGGGCGCCATCGTTTCGTAGGAACATACCGTCTCCATCTTCAGTGCTGAAGATGAAGACACACGTCGCAACCCACAAGAGGTGAATCGTCACCGTCTCACTTGGCTCAGCAAGAAATTAATTCGACTTCAGCACCATTACCTGCCACAGTCGGAGCAAAGACGTAGTAAACGACGCGCTGCTCACTCCGTGCATGAAGAAACGACCACCTCGAATATCAAGCGAGTTCTTTATCTTGTAGCTGCACAGCTTCAGTTAAATGGACCGAAGAAAGCCATTTCCACACGAGAGTAATTTACAAGCGAACGTAAAATAAATCGTGGAATGCCACAACACGAGAGAACTGACCTCTTTCTCTGACACAACAGCATCTTGGACCTAATTTGACCTCCGTATATGATCACAGAATGTACCTAAACTTCGTATTATCATACGCACCGAAATTTCTTATTCATTACCCGAATATCGCGTTTTTGGTATTGAGACAGACGACCCTGGGGTAATTAAAGTCATTTAAGACAGGCAGATGGGAGAGTTGGAAAATATATACAAAATGTGACCAGGTACGAGGCAACTATTGACCAGACGAGCTACTACCAGCTTCTGAGCAGCATTGCTCTGGAGGTGTCGCTGAGGAGCAGTAGACCTTGTGGCTCTTGAAAGTTTGTCGTTCATGTCACCCCACTGACCTCCCGAAACTTTGTTTTCTGAAGGAAGTTGATCACTACGTGACACTGGAGGCCCATTGCATGCTGCGCCATCACCAGCAGGAACGCCCCAGCTCGTATTACAATGGAAACTACGAAATGCTTTCGGAACATCACGGTCAGCCGGACCCCCGAATTTTCATCAAAGCAATGTTCTGCCCATCCCATTCTTTGTTCACTAAATCCAAAACTGTCTAGAAGTTTCCTGACGAAGGTCTGTTGTCTAACGAAACGAAGGCAAATGCCCGCTTCAACCTGAAACCCTACTTCAAATGAAGCGTAAGTTTACGACTGTTCACTACGACGGATAATTGGTTACAAAATACGAAAGTTTAGCTTTAAATTTGAATTGAACGTCAAACCTGAGTCCATGTATAGACAAACTGATATTATCATTACGATTTCTGGGAATTAAACATGGGGACATGCAATCCTTCACAAATCCATCACCTGTAAAATGTTCTATGCATTACAACATTAGGAAAGAAGATGCTAATTGGTTTGTTAACTCACCGTGTTATCTGTCGTTTGGAGCTTCATTCGACGGTCAAATCCTTCTTCTCTGCTTTTTATAACCACACAAATCAAAACACGAAACTTTGAACGACTTCGGTTTGTCACGTACACCCGCCATTTCATGCCGGTCATCATATAATTACTTCCTTTTTCTGTTCAAGCTATTAATTTTCAGTACACCACTATAAATACCCTTAAAAAACACGAGTTTCAGAAATACAAACACACAAAACACATTCACAACTTTAAAACTTGAGAGAACACAGCACATAAAAACTAGTACAGGGAGTGCACTCGCTTGGAATAACAGCGGCAATAAGGAAACAGCCACCAGAGGGAAGCACCTGTTCGGATAGCAGAGCAGCGTTACCCGAAACAAGGCAAAGTGACGTCAGACAGTTACAGTTCGAGTTTTACTTTGCAGACAATGCAGCTGAATGAACATGTTCCGAGCACTGACCAAGCTTGCTCAGTGTATTCTGAAAGTCACCTACCTATTCTACTGTCGGCCAGCTGTCTTGAAAGTGTTTCGAGTCTTTCTTCAGTCTTGCAACGCGAATGTTTTAAGCCACAGTTTGACTGTGATTTACACAAAGAAAACAACACAAAATTAGACGACCTTCGGTCTGTTAGTGGCTATGGCGCTGTGATTGAAACATGTTTTACACTTGAAAGGCCCTGTGTAAGATCCCCATACGTATTCATTATGTCTCTCTTGTGTCACAGGCTGTATATAAAAAAGTTATTACGTCACGGAACGTCGCGACTTAGTCGGTGACTGTCCTACGTCGCATTTTGGAAGTCCGATGATAGATTCTCGTATTAAAAGGCCGGCTATCATGGTCTTCCCCAGTTCCTCCACTCAAACTCTGGGAAGGAGGGCTCGCTTCCTTCCTCATCCTTAACATTTCGTCAATCAAAGACATTCTCCCGTCGACACTACGTAACTTCAGTACCTGCGGGAACGCCATTAAAAGAAATACGATGTTGCCAACTGCGCAGAATCCGAAAGCTCGGGTTCGACGTTTGCATTGGACACGCATCGCGTTGGCTAAGCCGCCGTTATTCGGTGAACTTCCAAAAGGAAAACGCAGGCTCTCAGTTGTTCTTACGTAGTTCCTGACAGGCACTTCGCAGTAGAAAAACCCTGAGATAACGAACTGAGACGTGGCATACAAAAGCCAATATTTTTTTAACTCTGTGGCTACATCGCATCGTTCATTTGTTTTATTCTGTCAGTAACGGAACTGTGTTCGGCTTCAGATGGACAGAGGTCTTGCGAAATTAAGATAAAGTCAACACAAGCTTCATCTTTGTCTCCTGTCGTCCCTTCATGCCGCCTGACTACGGAATGTGAAGGAAAGAAAGATTTCAATTACGTCATCTTCATGTTTGGGCTCATTAGGAGAATCTGAGAGGTTACAACAACTGAAAGCGACGTCCTTTCCGGAAGTTATCGAAAAGAAATGCCCCCCCCCCCGCGCTTACACACGTCGTCTCTGCATGGTTTGTGAAAAATGGCAAATCAGTTTAAACAAACTTACCACGAGAAACAGTGGTTATACATCGTCCTACGCGTTCTCCGTAGGCATATCAACTGATCGTGTCCGCTGAAAACTTCAAAATGAAACACACAAGTCATGAATCAGCAAACAAAAGTACTTTTAATAAATACTTATATATAAATAAATAGTCACAACTTAATAAACGTGCATAAATTACAAATACCTGTTATTTACTAAAACAACATTTTATGAAGAACATCGCGAAAACTGGAGAATTTACAAGGACGAGGCCAGATCCCTGTGCGGCGTGACTTTGGTCGCTGCAGAGAGGCGCCGTGCACTAAGAGGGCGCCTTCTATCTGCATCTCGTGGCTCTCCCTTTCTCGGGCTCCATTACAAGGAGCGGAAGTTGATAAACAGTGGAGCGGAAGACAGAATGGCCCGCCAAACCATTATCACCCTTTGTCAAGACTGTCTCCATAATCACTTACAAACTAATCAACCAACCACCAACTCCTCAGAGCACAGTCCTTCTTAAGAAGCTACTAGTCGCTTAGCTGGTCAGAAATTTCCCACTATCACGACGTCAAAAGTGCATTACCGTATTCCCAGGAGCCTGCCACTGGACCCAGTCCTCAGGCAGACTAATCGAGACTGATCCGTTTTAATATTATCTTTCATATAAACATGGTCTCTTCCCTTCAGGTTGTGCGACGAAAATTTTGAATGTATTTACCACTTTGAGGACAGCTTTAAGTGTTCAGGATGCCCTGTCTCAATTAATTACTTACTTACAGGACATAACATTTTATATATAAAGGTAGAAGGTGAGTTGTGTCGCTGCAAATAACCAGCGTCCGCGCGGTCCCTTCGAGCCCTCGAGTCATCAGCAATTGCTCAGGGCTTCCGAATTCCTTCGACTTCCTCTTCGGCGGAGCAGAACGAGACAGAAGCCAGACGTCTCTGAGATACGGCGGTCGGATAATTTTCGCTCCAAAGCATTAGGAAGGAAGCGGTCGTGGCGTATTTTAAAGTGCTATCCCATCTGCCTGGAAGGACTCAGTAAAACCACTCCGAGCCGAGATTCTGAATACGAAGCAGTAACGTTGTCATCTGAATGAGAAATGCTCAAAAGACAACGTTAATTAACATTCGCCCGTTCTGCCCTCTCTTCGCTGAGACACGGCCCGGATGGGGCATTTTGCTGTCACGCAGGGCAGACAGACATTTTGGATTAATTTTTACACTCGAAGGAAGATTTCTAATGTTTGAAGTGTCTGGACGTTCATCGCGATTCCGCTGTGAAATTAAAACATCCACTCACAAACTGCTTCAGCCAAGTTTCGACGTAATTAAAATTACAAGACAAAAGACAGCTATTAAAAAAAGAGACAGAGAGAGAGAGAAGAAGAAGAATAAGACGTTAGTAATTTTGAAAAATCAACGCACTCACGTTCCTGGCCACTTTGAGGACGCTGGTTGCACAAACAGCGGTAAACGCTAATTTGTAGCTAACGAAAGACCAGTGGCCGGTAACAGCGGTCACTGCAATGTTGACTTTAAAGCAAACACCGACTGACGCATCAATAACACTTCGCCTTACAGATCCCTGCAGGGAAGGACACGCAGTCCCGTGTCGGGTCTGAACGACTACGTTGAAGAAGAAGAAATCGCACCAGTCCTTACGTCTACGATCAGTTACACACGTTTAGGTTCTGCAGTAATCAAAGCTCCTCTCACGTTTCTCCGGTGATCCCAAGGGCCGTCTTCAGGACGATGTCAGTCGCTTCCGTAACAGCGCACCTGAAACAGAACGAGGTCCCGTTTAATAAGATTTGGGGTTTTCACGGCGGTCAGTCCGAAGGCGGCTATTCTGATGATGGAGGAACGAATCTCCTCCGAAACATCGGTATCTACCAGATTACGGAATGCCTTAATGAACTTTCGGGTTCCATGAACGGCCAGTAATTTCCTGGCTGACTGAGCGACTACCAGCTTCTCCGGCGACCAGGAGCGCTTCGTGTATTCAAAGGGCCCTCCGTTCTGCACGGACTCCGTAAGTTCAGTGTCCTGTCGTGTTCTTTAGACCCCGCTAATTAACAGCCACCGTTACGAAGCCACCTACTTGCGAATGCCCTCTGCAGCTGCGGATTTCGTAAGCTGGTCGGCAAACACACGCCCAGTCCTGTCGAATTCCTCGCGTGACAGAGGCTCCATTCTCTGACCTGATTTTCCACGGAACAGACTCTTTCCTCTTGAGAAGCTGACGGGAAATTCCCCGCTTTCTTGTGGAACCCGCCACTGGGCCACATCCCGAGCCAATTCAATCCACTTCACACCGACATGTCAGATGTCTTCAATATTCATTTTAATATTACTCCGATCTCTCAAGAGTTTGCAGTGAAACAGTCCCTCAGACAACCAAGTCGAATTTTATATTTAAAAAAACACTTCTAGTAAAGGAAGTCTGAGAAACATAAAATATTAATTTCTTCCACGATTATTCTGCACGTGGGAAAATGATTTATGTATCAAGAGTAAGAAGCATTTGTGGGCTCTGTCCGCCATGAGCAACCATGAACGATTAGGCTGAAAATATCCACGCAACACGAAAGAGCGAGAACTAGGCTAAAACAGAAGTTAAGCTTCGCTGCGTCCACCGACGACGGCGCCGATTTTCTCGGGGTTCCACCACAGGCGGGGAATATCTTCACCAGGTCAGCGGCTGTCAGCTTGTCAAGGAGGACTCTGGTCCGTGCAGTTGGGTCGAAAAGCTTAAACTAGGGACAATCGAAACTCGACAAACTTCTTATTCCTGTCAATTCACTGCACCGCGAAAATCAAAACGCGGCCCGCGGCACGCATCATAGATATCGGAAGATGCAGAAACATTTTTAACCCTTTAAAACTCACTGGTAACTATACGTACCACCCATTTTAACATTGAATAGCTCTCCGTTTCGCCAACGTAGAGTACGAATGTGTTCGTATGATTCCCAGAATAAACAGCGATTATTTCCTCAAACGACGTTAGTCGGTTAATCTTTGTGACGGTGAAGTGCGGTGTTTTCTTCGCGGTACGGACTGGATTCTTAAATAACATTTCGACGAGCTGCAAGGGAAGTAAAGCGAAGTCCCTCAGCACCAGAACAAAATGACACTGGCCACTTCCACATTCCGAGGCCCATTCAGAGACCAAAGTTTACTGACGTCACAAGACAAGATCCTGGGCAAATGGCCCCAAGCAGTGC
>NW_019059695.1:484848-497209 GCF_000696155.1 Zootermopsis nevadensis | reverse complement strand
AGGTCTGAATGAGACGTTCCACAAATGTCCCAACTGCAAAAACTCGTAATTCTGCAAACAATATGTGAATCTCACAAAGTTTTCACATTCATCTGATGGCCAAGAAACAAACTGAGACGTGGCACTAAGTTTTTCCAAGTTCCTGTGCGCTGCAGACTAAAATAATGAGCCACGTAGCGGAACTAGGATCCATGGCTCGGCTACTGTCAAGTTTCTGCATGGCGAAACCAGATAATGAGATTAAATTTCTGTGTTCCTAACAGGAAATGAATTACTGGCCCCATCTAGCGCAAAGACGAGGCGACGTATTGCTAGAAGCGCTGAATATCGAACTCTTAAGGCTGATTTGTGTTCAAACACAAAACTACTGAGTCCACCTTCAACACTGACACATAAGAACTTCGGCTTACACCATTAACAGGATGGAGAATATTACATAATGAAGAACTTCAACTTTCACTTGTCACCAAGCCGTTATTAAGCACGCGCGGGAACGATAAGAAATTCAGCACGAATTTTAGTCAGAAAACCCGAAGGGAGGAAACCACCCGGGAGATGCCGGCATTTTAAAGAAACAGCGTAAAGTATCTACGGGCGTTCCTAACCTCAAACAAAATTTTATCTCAGTTCTCAATAATGGTTCGTCACAGGAATAAAGGAAGGGGAAAATGATTCACACTTTGGTAAGCAGATCGCCAAGAGGTCACACGTCATTCGTCTTCAATCGAAATTACAAACCCAACCGACACTCCCAAATGCACACATTCTGACAAGTGTCCGGGTCCAACACACAGCAAACAACTTTTGAAAGCGTCTTATTTCCAGGTTCGAAAAAGAGACCTAGTCATCAGATCCATTATAAAGAAATGTGAAGCAGCTCGCAGGAGCGCGTCACGAGACGGACCAGTTTCCGAGGCCCCACGAAAAACAATCTCCTAACTCTGGTGGAGCACAGGTGCAGTTTCACTTACCTTCACTGGTCAGCATTTTCCGTGATTTTTCACATTTTCCTTGGGGTGAAGGACGACAAACTTCTTTATTCCTATAAGACATTTTCTTTTCTGGTTTTACTTCTCAAAAGCATAACAACCTTCATTAGACCCTTCTCCTACTGAATTCTCTCCCCACTTATCATCGTATCAGGTCTGTACCTGCAAAGTGCAAACACAGGTCAGATACTCGAAAAACACGAAGTTTCTTCACCATTTCTCAATTATTAAGCAGAGCACTGAAGCTGAAAAGATCACAAAATTTCCTTCCCTAACAAATTTACATTTCGGACAGGCTCCTCAATCAAACATTTTCTGCCATCGTCTGTTTTCTTGGTGTCCATAAAAACAGCTTGAACTCTCTCCCATCAACACGAGAATTAAATTATCTCACCCTCAGTTTTACGTTACATCACAAAAATGATTTGCCTGAAAACCAGGCATTTGCGCCTCAGACGCAGCGAGCACAGCGACGACATTTCTTCCAAGGTGAAGGATGTTTGGCGCGGCGTCGTCAATCGGGCGACAAGAGGATTCTCGTCAGAGGCCGCGCAATTATCGCAACACACACAAGTTCAATGAACCAGAATGGCTACAGGCTCGTAACCGCTTGCTCCAAATCTAATTTCACTGTACAACAAACAAAATCACTAGGGAGGTCCAACTGTAGATGGGAGAATAATATTAAAAAGGATCTGCAAGGAGGGGGTGTGAAGGTAACAGAAATTTACACCAGACGAGCAACTACTGGCTATTCAAGAACCCAGACACTTGGTGTTATTACCAACACAAAAATAGACCGAACAAAAACCAAGAAAAGTTTTCTGCGCAACAAACAGAGTATCGACGTTGTACCAATGCTCAGTCTCAACAAGTGTCGGAATTTATCATTCAGGCCGACGGCCTGACCTGTCCAATGACCAC
Organism: Zootermopsis nevadensis; assembly: GCF_000696155.1. The sequence continues at coordinate 495,296 of NW_019059695.1, read as the reverse complement.
AGAGTTTCGACCAAACCACGAGACGACTAACTCGACAGGACGCTCGCTTTGAAGTGCCGACCAATAAGCCGTTCTCCTCTGCTTCCCTAGGAACAGATGACATATCTCGCGGCGATCGGAGCTGATCGCCCCAAACTACTTAGAGTATGTCACGGACTTTGCGGCAACTGACTACGAACGCCAAACGACTCCAAGGTGAGCGAGGCACGACAACTTGCGCTAACACATCAATACAAAATGAGTAAAACGCTAATAAAATGGAGCCACGGTCAATCACGCCATCAAAGAGACGGCTTCTAATTTTCATCTTTAGCAACGTCCAAATTTGTGCACAAGTTACCTGTTCCAATTTTAAAATAGTACAAAAGTGAGTGCGGTTGAAGTGAATTCATCCGGTTCTTTTGATGACAGCAATGAAAACAGAAGAACGTCTTGATCAGCTGAGCAAATATCAGCTGTCATGTAGATCTCTGTTCCGTGGTATTTTGCACATTATATTTTAATCTCCCATTGCAAGAACGACATTCATTTAACAATAAGAATCTGAGAATGCAGACACATTCAGATTCCACATTTCTCCGCGTTACTCGTGGTATCCGATATCCTCTGCTTGGCTTCAGAGTCCGAAATCTTACACTGACAAACGTAGTTCTTCCACTCTTGCGCAATTAGAAAACCCATAATCATGTAAATCCTGGCTACTGAAATTCTAAAAACTGCTACATAAAAAATCTGCACATGGAATCTGTGATCCTCACGTGCATAAACACAGTCAACGACTTCCAATGGCTCGCAAGCCGTCGCCCAGAACACTTTTGTTTATGTACAAAACTTGATAATGTTAGCCGATCGGTTCAGTTTCTCGGTAGAGCCATTCTAAAGCCTCGTGGTGGCCCATCTTCTTAAGGAGCGGACCCACAACCTCACGGCATCGGCCGTGATATTCATTCAAATGTTTGATCTGCAAATCAAAAAAATAATTCCGATCAGCAACCGGACTGTACGAAGATTTCCTGCAGCTGAATATATTGCGGTGCCTGGCGACCACTTGGTACAGACAGGAGCGCAAACCCCGATTCTTTAAAACATTCATAAAAAGGATAAAATTTTGTCAAATAACCGCAGTCAAAACTCTTGGTGGCAATTATGAATGCGCTGTGTTTTAAAACACCAAAATGTGTCGCTGCGTACTAGCCACGAGTCCTCATAAAATGGCGGCATCGCTTCGATACCTGCTCGGTACTAACGACTTGAACTGGTCGATGTTTCCAGATCACGTGGACCCACGGCTATTCTGCGTTAATATCGCTACGTTTACTGCGGCACTTACCTCGTTTTCGGTGAGGATTTCGGGCACCAACATTTTTGTCTGGATTGGAACCAACGATACTTTCTCAAAAGTAAGGAAAGTTCGGTTTTTGAACGTGTAAGGTGGCTTGGCTGCAACCACTCGCACAATGTCTTCTATGCGACAGCCAAATTTTCCGTCTTCGTAATACCCAGGTTCTGGATTTGAGACAAATTACGTTGTGTAACACTTACTACAATTTGCTGTCAAGATAAATAAGGATTAGTGACTCTCATTTTAAGAAGACGACAAACCCCTTTTTAAAACGCTGTATTCTTGTCGTTTCATGACATCACTGAAACCAAAGTCAAACCAAACGCCCAATTTCTTACCATCTGAAATGAACATTCCTTCCTGAAGACCAGGGTCATTTGGATAGACCTTCCATGAAACTCCCATAGGTCCCTCATGCACGTTCAGGTACATTCCAATGCCGTGACCAGTTCCATGCATGTAGTCTAGTCCTACATCCCACAGGAACTTCCTAGCCAAGGAGTCCAGACAGTTTCCCTGAAACAGCGCGCGCACATCACAACTCACTGATGCACGGAAACAAATCTGCTCTTCGCGTGCAAAGGAAGAGAAAAGTGTTACAGAACTTTGTTTGCAACCTGTAACATTCATTTAGAACAAAGAAGTGTAGCGCAGTAATTGTCAGACATTCTTGTTGCACAAGCAGACTCCGAAGTTTAAATTTACCAGATTGCACGTATATATGAAAAGATGGTGACCATGCACGGAGGGCTACTCGATGCACTGCGAGGGCACACCCCATTACAAATTAAAAACTTATGGGAACTCCATTTCCCTCTTGCCTTAAATCCACAGAAGACGTCTGCAATTTACCTTGGTCTTTGATGGGAAGAGAGTCGTAGCAAAGAAGCACTGTCCTTTAAAAACTCGTGTGAAGCACTCCTTCTCATACTGCGAAGGCGTTCCAAGATGGATGGTTCTCGTGATATCCGTGGTACCGTCCCTAAGACAAACAAGTCATCATTTCACTCTGTCTAATTAATCTCCTTCGTCACCTATAGGCTGTAGCGTAATTTTCCAATTACATTCAATTTTATGCAAGTTCCTTCAGCCTTGATGCACTGAATTGCATTCGTTGGTTAACACCACCTATGAATCAGACCAGGGACAGAGACTAGTGTCAGTAGAAAGGGGTGTCAACAGGCGTGACCTTGAGCTCATGCCCCGACCACAATGATTATGTCAGCGAGTTTCAAATAATCCAACAAAATTTAAAAAACGTAGTGTAGGTCCACCACACAAGCTTGACAGGTACTCCGAACCCTGTTACATGCAAAAGATGGTTTCTGAAACGCACTTTTAAATAGGACACGTTCGTGTAACATCGACTTACTTGTACTGACCACCAGAATCACACAGGTACACTTCGTGCGTCGTTATCTGTGCATCTGTCTCTGCGGACGGCGCATAGTGAACGATAGCAGCATGAGGTCCCACGGACGATATAGTCGCAAAACTCGGACCCACAAAGTCTTCTTGTTCCCTGGCAAAAGCACAAGACTGCTTCACTTCTCCTCAACCGTCTACACGATTCTGATTCTTGAGGTCGCTTATATTGGGTAAGAAATTTAACGAGACCTCTGACCTTAGGCGGTGGTCTTACACACACGTGACACAAAACTGGCACATTTAGAAAAACACATACCAACCTGGTATCAAGTGCGTCCTCCTAAGATGCACGTGGTTCTTGAAATCCAAGTGATGAACACTTACCTCCTGAACTGTTCGAGCTTCTCTGCGCCCGAGCACTCGGTAACAACGCCCTTCACAACCTCCTTCTCAAGCCACGCAAAGTAGCAGCAGACGGCCGCAGCGTCCCGAATGTGGGCATTGACCATACCTGCGCAGCATCAACATTAGTCAACACAACAACCAGACCCAGTCCGTTGTCAGGTGGACAGGAAGTTGCTGGGTCTGAATCTACTTCCTGTAAACGGTAGGATAATTACAATCGCGGAAAGGAACATCTAATGGGAGCGGAAACTTAAACAGTAAATTATTCATGAATAGTCTCCACTACAAAACACAATTCTCCACAGAATCGTTAGTCGATCTTCATCTTCTACTCTTTGCTGTCGCTAACATTATAATCAATAGCATTGGTCCCCAAAATTACTACTCAACAAATCCTTCCTTTTAGAAACAGCAAACATAAAAATCATCTTTCAGAATTTTTCTTTTGCGTGCTTGTCTCTCTCCTTACAGATACCTACTCTTCTGGCACAAAATTTCATAAATCACTTCTATTTCGAAAGGACAGAAGTCTGACTCACACCACGGCTAATCCACACGAACGCATCACACTGACTGCGGTCAGCAGCTTTTTGTGCGGTTCATTCCGGAAGCGCCGGCAATCTGCCGAACCAGTCAAACACTTAACGCTGTGGGAGACAAAATTCACGCCCTTTTGCTTCTTTCTTAGGACAAAGCTAACGTCAATGCCTCGTTTCACTGAATTGAAAAACACGCGCAGAATACGCCTTGTTACAACAAACCATCGAGCGTCATCTCGCGGAGTCTATGTAAAACAGATATTGATGAAATGCATGAAAATATAATTACAAAAGCAAAAAGTCAAAGCCAAATTTCAAAACCTCTTGTTTAAGGTTTCATTTTTTACCTTGGATTTCAACAGCGTTCTTTATAGCCTTCATGACAGCGATAGGCGTCACCTCTCCTACGCGGATCTTCTCTGGAACAACTGCTGAGAGAGTGTAGCTGGAGTCTGGACTGACCCAAATTTTTCCGTTTTGGCCTGTAATCTACAAAAGATCCTGGGTCGATAGTCAGACCGACTTTGCGATCGGGCAAAGTGGCCAGAACGCAAACCTGATGAGTCACTTCCTTCAAAGTGCCACAGTTTTACTTTCAAGAATTAAAATATTTAACGCTGTACGTCACAAAGTACGCAACATATCACGTCTTACCTGATCAGTAAGAAATGACTGTAGCTTCTCGTACGGACGAATAACAACTTGCAAGTTTTCTTCGTTGAAGTGGTTATAGACCGCCGGCGTGAGTTTTGCTTCATCGACAAAGAAGTGAACTTCGCTCATGGAGACAACCACGTAAGCAAAGAAGACCGGGTTGTACGCGATGTCTGAGCCCCTCAAATTGAGTAGCCCTGCAACATAAAATTGGCATTCTGCATCTCCACTGACCGTTGTTCTAATGATCTAAATAATGGGACACTGCAACTGTTTTAACAAATGAAGCACAAACTTTGCTGCAGATACAAGGACGAACGCACGCCCAAACATGAAATGGTTCACTCACAGGCAATTTCATCGAGGGCAGAGACCACCAGGAGCCTTGCTTCCTTTTCCTTCATTTCAGCTCGTACCTCATTCACTTTGGCGTTGCTTGTTTTGCCTGAAATCAAAGAGAAATAATTGCACCTCCTCAAATTAACAAGAGAAATTACGAGCGGCCCTTTCCAGAAATCGGACATCGGACTAAATACGTGACTTAACACTTTATTTATGAATGGAGGTTTCAGTCGCTCGGACTGCGCGGCGGAGAACAACAGGCTCAGTGAATAATGAATTTGAAAGTCTAAAGGCTTCTGATGTTGCAAAAAGCTTGAACGCTATTTTGGACATTGCCCATCGTCTTGGCCATCTATTAGAAAGAGCACACATCATTTTGGAGACCGAATCTGCCTCCATCATGGACACCAGACCGTGATTTTTGTGCATTGTATGCATCCCACCATTTATGCTGACAAGATTCTCGGTCTCGCTTCTACGAGGGATACGTTCAGACAGACCACTGCCTCGCCTGGCATCCTTCCCAAAAAGTCCAGAGTTGATACAGCATCATGAAATAATATTAAAAATTATCTTCAAATAAATTCAAGAACTCGCACTGCTTACCCGAGTACTTGACAGACAGAGGCTGTATAATGTTGCATGGGGCAGGTGGCCTGTCCTCCCAGATGAGGTCGATGAGGTTCGGGGTAATGGGAACCAGGGCGAGACCCGCCACCTGCAGCTGCGTCTGGAGAGGTTTCCACGCGCTATACGACACGAGGTCTGGGTCCGCACCGACGCGAGATCCTGAAGGCAAGGCTTTGACCAGCCACGCCGCCTGTGTTGGGGTGCTAGAGACGCCTAAAGTGACAGAGTTTCAGAGCAACAGAACAGTCGGAGGTTAAAGAGGTTCGTGTGTGGCCCTGAAAATATTACTAACACTTATGGCAAGCTTTTTGAAAGTCTGACGTGTCCTAACTGAATAGTAACAGAAGCAAACAATTTATAATGACTGAAAAGGCCAGTTCAGGGACTGACAAGTCCGTACTTTCCAACTTCCCTATATTTATTAAATTCTCCCGCCAGTAAGGCGAAAGGACACTCAAATTCCATTCACATCCACACATTAATCTGACTGGTCTGTCGTCTGTACTCTTGAAACAATCTAAAGTTTGTTAATTCATTTTAACATTGATGACTCTGATTACAATAAATAAATAAAATTCCACTTCTGTTCTTACACTACCACTACACTCTCTTTAAATGTCCACAAAACAAGACATTCTTTAAAACAACTCTCACAGTAATTACGGTCTTTACGTCAAAAGACACTTTCAAACTCCGCACTGCCTCTTCATTAACCTCGTTAATAAAGTATTTCTGTTCACCTTCTTTCATAAGGGTCCAGTCCTTGTCCATTTCTTCAGAAGCCTGCAGGAAGTACCGCCCATCTGTCCACATACACGCCTCATTTTCTGTGACGACCGCAGTTCCAGCAGAACCAGTGAAGCCAGAGATGTAAGCTCTTCGCTGGTCACAGTTGGCCAAGTACTCATTCTGTGGGACACAACAATAAGCGGGCCACACACTGTTAGTACCGTGCGGGCACGTGTCAAACAGAACAGAGGTTCGCAAGAAATTCAATCTGGTGAAGATCCCGAGAGAAAACACTTTCTTTCCACAGACATACGGTACTGGAAAAGTGGGTATGAGAAATGTTCTGTGACTGACTGATATATTATCAACTTACTTTCAAGCCAATGTGTATATCATTACATTTTCCAGAAGGCATTCAAAATGTTTAACAAACCTTTAATCCCTGCATATAGTTTTTTAAAATCACTGTCACTGGAAGACTTGAACTCTTCTGGTTAAGAAATGTATAAATGCTACTAAATTACAAGAGGTTTTAAAAATAAACCAATGATGTAATTTGTTACTAATTCACATGACTTTCTAAGAAACAAAGAGACATAAATAAGCTGGCAAATAACAGCATTTCAGTCAAAGCTATCAATATAATGTGTCTATTTCACAGTGCACGAATTCCAATGACATTCACTCCCACTTTCTCATTCCAGTGTCACTGTGCAAGTTAGTTTCATGTACGACATTCATTGTAGAGAGACCACCCATCATACCAGCATACTCCAGCAGCACCAAGCACACAATCTGGAAATGAGTTAGTTACAACGCAAAACGTCATTGCTGCATGCTAGTAGCTGGGTTCCAAGTTATGCGGGACTCAACAAACAAGCAAATTAATATTTATAGTAGCTTAAAACTTGTTGGAGGTGGGCATTAATGGGAACAAAAAGCAAACAGCTAAGATAAGATAAAACAGTTTTAAATTTGTGTTTACATTTTTTGAGACAGCAGCATGAAGCCAATTAACAGTGTCATAAAATACTGTCTTGTAAACAATTCATTCTAGCAGATACTTTAGGAACCCCTGACAGAGCAACTAACAGGTAGACAGACTATGATGATCAGTCTTATCTTAAATGCCTTACACTTCTTATCAAATCAGTGATAATAAGCCTTATATTTTCCACTTATCAAACTTACCTGGTGGGCATCTTCTGATGGAATAATATATGCTTGTAGAGGCTCGCTCACACATATAACATTTTTCATGGCCGACCTCAGCTTCTGAAGTCTCTTACTCAAATTGCTTGCACGAGACATTCTATCAATTTGATGTTTACTAAACCTGTAGCAGAAAAAGAAGATACAGAAACTGCATAAATGTGTTCACTGACACCTCATAACACAAACTGTAATATTTTCTTCCTTGAATATTTACCCCTGCTTCTTGCGAACTAGATTTAATATTATGATTTAATAAAAATAACTATAACAAAACACCGACACATTCTTCTGCTTACGACTTGCTGAACTACTGCCCCCTCCACATGTACAATTCTCAGATTGGAAAAAAATATAATTGTGCTGCCATCTTCTTGTAAGCGTCTATAGCTCAGTCAATAATAAGGTATGCTACTGTTTGGTCATCTCCTGTCCTTCCTACTTATATTTACTTTGGCGTTTCAATGAATAATTTTGAAACCAAAATATTTCTGGTAGGTTTAACTACAAGTGAATTTGCGTTTTTCTCATCCACAACTAGGCAACTTGTCCCTCTAAGTCTGACAAAGTATGGTCTCATAACCAAATAAGTAATTATATCTGAAAACATTTCTAAAATACTACAGCTGTGGCTTTTCTTGTCTCCACACATAATTTTTAACTGAAATTAAATATGAAAAAGGGGAAACAAAATTATTTTTTGTATGGGTTGCTTCTTGTGACTCTGCCAAGATATGGAATTTTAACAGAAGGCATTAATTGGCTTCAAGGTGGAAACAGTTGGTTCCCAAGCTCTCAAAGGCACAGACTTTGGAAAAGTTATTAACAATAATGCAACTGACACAACTGTACATGCATCAGAAAAAGTTTTACTCATTTTAAATAAAATATCATTGGTCACAGAACCTAAAGGATGTGATAAGCTCGAAAGAGGATGGTTTAGGGAATTACTGAATTGACGAGGTATACATACAAAATGAATTTAATAACAAAATACTGTACATCTGTAATGGCATGGTTTGAAACTATACATTATGAAACAGCTCAATATGAGCCACAGCATTATGGCCAACAATGTTATTTACATATGGAGTATTGTTGGATGACTGACATTAAAGAGTGGCCTTCAATTGTAAGCCCCAAGTGTGTTCTACAGCAGCATTCTTCAAACTTTCTTCACCTGTGGCACAACTTAATTTGTTAAAAACACATGACAGCACACCATAAAAATTCACCTCACAAAAAGGGGGTACAAAATTTTACATGGCCACAAATATGTATCTACATAAGTGCACACGAAAACAAAATACACATGTCAAATAAAATTATTAATGATGAAGCAGTGTGCGTGTTAATTACATATATGAACCGATAGAAACTTTTGTAAAAAGGAAATAAACCCTATGTTATGTGTGAATATCTTAAACTATAATATTTAACCGCTTGATCACAAATAAACTTTTGTTATAACAGATACCAGAAAGTTGTGTTTTAGTGTGTCTAATGTCCTCTAAGTTTTAAGGTTATGTATGTAACTTCGAAATTTGCTGCCTAAGTAACGGCTGACTATGCACAGAAATGGTCTCCACTTTCAGTCAATTTCCGAAGTCACCTTCAAAATACCTGATATTATGGAGAGATTATATTCCCAATATGAACATAACAATGCTTACAACTTCCTAAAATGAAACCTCCTTTAGAGCTTACAACTGAAAGCCACACTTTACACTTGCTACAATGGCACATCTTCAGAAAGACTGAAATGAGAAAACTTGACACACATAAACAAAAATAAAATATGTATATAAAACACCCACAGGATCTGAAAATGATCCTATGCAAAAGAATTTTAAACATTATAACACAATCATAATTTCAATATGCATGTCTAAAACAAACATTTAAAATTATTCCGACTAAAATACAATGCCTCAACCAAATGCATTAGTGGGTGAGTAAAAGAACTTATTCCCCAGGTCTGGTGCACTATTAGTCTCAAAAATTATTAGTCATACACTTTAATATAATTTCAGTACCCAAGAAGATATTTTAATGTACTATTATTGTCATAAGAATAAAGGATTAGGATTTTAAAATTAACAAACTGTACCATACATGATGATATGTGCCTTAAAAGAGAGAAATGAATCATAATGTGAAAATATAGGGCATCAAAATTATTTCATGATAAATACTAAATACTTCAAACACAAATTACTTCAACTTTGACAACATGATCCGAGGTCTTAGCTCTTTGACTGATGTACATTCAAAACGAAAAGTTACCAGCTCAACATGTGGCCCTTTCCCCGAGTTCTTAGCAACGCCATGCAGTGTCAGAACAGAACTTCCTGATATTTTGAAATGCAGTGTGGTTGTTATGCATTTGTGCACTGTCAGTACTGTAGACTGTATTTATCCATGCCAAGAATCTGCTTTTAAACCCCCATGGAGATGTTTTCCACTAAAGTGAGTATTGTATAACTCAACTGAAGCTCACAGCACATGTCCCACTGAACTAGTGTCACGTGTATCAAGATAATAATTTAATAAAATACAAAATTCATACTATTTTGCAAATCCCTGGAATTCTTGCATAAAATTAACAGAACCACAAACCTTTAATTTTTAAGTGGGAGAGGTAACATATTTAGACTTGCAAAAAAGGAATAAAAATTATGAAAAAAATGATGAATCTCTATGCTTTAAGGTTTTTAAGCTTATGTTAGATAAATTTAGTCCTAAGTGCACTATTCTGTTAGAAAACTATTGATATGAAGGAAAAGCACGGAGTTCTGTCATCAGAACAGACACCTCAAATGCTCAAAAACATATGTGACCTGAATGAATTGGATGTGAAGATGCAGCATACTGTTTAAGTATCGCTATGTGGCCCTCGGTAATAAATGCAGCTAAATAAGCTTCAGTTTTTCTCATATCCATTGCCACGTACATTTTCTTCTACCATTGCAGTCACTAATGTCAAATCTATATGGCAAACTTCTTGTACTTCTTCAAATGCAAATGTTTGTCACTTTGACATCTCCATACTGAATCTGTCTGCGTCGGTTCGACACCTGCTGTACTCCGCAACGGTGATTTTGGCTAGATCTTTTTATGGCTGGTTTTATATAACAGGACAGCAAAAGAGGCAGTCAGCAGTCAAATGATATTCCACTGTTGGAAGGGCTCACTGCTCACAATGCATGCACAATGGACAAATGTTA
>NW_019059695.1:469066-482282 GCF_000696155.1 Zootermopsis nevadensis | reverse complement strand
CCCCCCCCCCCCCCACATTATACATAACGAATGTAACATGCAAATACTGTTCTCTTGAAAACAGCGATAATATTAACGAATGCATGACTTATGTTGAGACTTGCATTTTCTGAAACTTAATGATTAAGGCACTTCATGAAGGAACTTGTAACAAAATATACACAAGAGCGCAGTAAAAAAACACTTCACACAAGCTGTCACTTTTGGAGTTAACCTGAAATTTGCAGAAGTTGTTTTCAAAGTAGTCATTATCATTATTACGCTAGCTTAAATTCAATTCAACTTGAACAGTTTAGCACCAGTGAGCTTGTCACCTGAAAGTCACAAATAAGAATTGGAATATTATTTCTTTGTACAAAGACATTAATATTTGTACACGAGGCACGAGTACCCAGCCACCGGCTCATATGCTTCCCACTTCGGTGTCTCAGACAGAAAGCATGCCGTGGCTTCCGTCAATTCAAGTTCCTATCTTATTAAATTCATTCACTGCTTCCATGGATTGAATGGAGTGTATACAGTCATTCAGCTCTCTCTCTTCGGTGGTGCAGCTTCTCTTGAACGCCCACTTCATTCCATTCACACACTTGAATACTCTACAGATACACAGATTCCTTCATCTCAAACATAAAACAGAATCATCACCACCTTTCTTAGCATCTCTTGGTTCACATCAAGCACATCGTTACACTTGCACGGTCTTTCTGTCCATAACTGTAACTACTTTCAAATGTCAATGCTTTTGCCCACAAGCCAAAGATGTTCTTCGTGATAACAGTTTTAAAATTAAAGTCTGACAATCAACTTTCGAGAAGACAAAGGTGGGCCGTCGCATTCCTTCCTGCGGGAATGGCATTCAGAAAAACTTGTCCTGATCTAAATCTGCACGAATATGTCCATTTACTAAATTATGACTATTCCTTTTGATTGTAGCAGTTTCATATTCTAGAAGAGGTTTAGCAAATAATTTGGGTGTCCCTATAGAGATACCTGTGCCTCCGTTTGAAGACTTATGGGTTCCCGGCGCCGTCCCATTACTACTACTGGTAGAAGACGAGAAAGACGGAGCACGTTTGGTGTGGTGGCTTCCAACATCCTTCAGTGGGACAGTAACATACGGGTTCTGCTTGGATGAAATATAGTGCGGACTGCCCGGTATTCTTGGGCGCTGGCGGCGAAAGTACAGGTAACACGCAGTGCCCATCAGAGCCAAACCAAAAAGAAATGATGCCGCACTCCATCCCAGCACAGGTCCAATGGATCCGTCTGGATCTGGTCTACTACGAACCCCAAGTTGGTTGAGATCTGGGAAAGAATGATTAAACAAATTTCTGCTACGATAAGCTTATCTAATTGACGAAGTACTGCAGAAGCAGCAAAACAAGGTTAAAACGTATGAAGTGAGCAGATCTACTCAATGCTGCTCAGTACACGTAGACGGTCGGCTATAACGGAAACTGACAATGGAAATATACATATTCCATCGCATGTGACAGGATGGGTTATAAATCAGTTAAACAGAATAATGCATCACACACATATTTTAACCAAAAGCAATAAGAATGGTTTGATAATTATGAAAAGACAAGACAAATAAGCTGATGGTTATCTCCATCTATTCAGTGCTTCACTGCTTCATATTCTCTCGTGTATCATCCAGCTGCACAATCGGCTTGTTGTTGCCAGTTTCACAGAGACATGGGTCTGCCTCCACCACAACAATAATAATATCATGATAAATATAAAATTATTTGTTTTACGTCTTTCCTATGTTCTAAATTTTATGTAATCTCATATTAGACAAACAGAGTGTGCTGAAAGGCATAATAAATGCTTTCAGAGAAACTTTTAAAATCCTACACAAATATGAAACTTTGGAATTCTGCAATGCCTATGTTTTACCAACTTTGTTTCTGTACTAACCATTTGCGTCTGGAAATACACACATTCTGGTCTCTTGGTCATGACTTTGACAAAAGTGGGGCCCTGGATTTGTTGTCAGACACTTCCTGCGTCGGTGTTGTTCCGCATTGTCGTCACACAGTGACCACACCGACCACGGTTCCCAACCAAGCAATGCTGAAACAAATGTTTTCTCCAATCAAACTGGAAAGGTTGTCTGCGCACCACAAAGAATTTACTTCATGTTTCGTAGTGTGAAAAAACAGATGGCACAACCGAAGTGGAGAAGGCTTCGGAAGAACAAAGAATATAATTCTCAGTACAAAACCTAAGAATTCCAGGGTTTTCAGAAGGAGTGACGGTTCTCACATAAAACTTAAACTTCAAGAAAAGTTCTTTTCAGACACAGAAAAACAGTATTTCTTTTATGTTACAGAAATTAAGAGGGTAGTACATCCTATCTTGTAATTAGAACTGATACTCAAAATCCTTTATGAAATCTCAAAAGCCTCAATAAAATATGCTCTTCTTGGTACAAAGGGGGCAGCCATGCGATATTGCATTTCAACTACATACATTCACAGCTGACGGCTTCACAGGGCTCTTCTCCTGTAGCTGGCCCTTCACACCCTGAGCCAGCGACTCCACGGTTACCGACACCGAGGCACTGACGAGTGCGCCGCCTTACCCCCTGACCACATGTCACAGAGCAGCCAGACCACTCAGTCCAACAGCTCCATTCTCCTGCAAACCATACAAAAAGAACGAAGGTCATGACACAGAAATGCACCGTCCCGTCTTCCATCGTACACCTTAATCGCTGGACCAACACAACTACGCACAGCTGGAACACATGACTAGTTAGCAGCACTCTTTACAGAAAGTCGGCGCACATTACTGCACAGTGAGCACGCTACATCCATTAGACTGCATGTGAGAGAGATGTACATGATCAGAGTTCTTTCAAATCTGAAATATTTTCAGCATGAAGAATACTTAAAGAAATGCAAGTATTGCCAAAATAACAGAACCAAATTTTACATTTATTTTTATTTCCACTGTTGAATGAAAAAAAATTGTCATAGTTACTTTTTTAATAATTCATTAATAATGCAAGTTGTGAAAATATAATGGACAATAAAAAATTAACACTTGAGTCAATAAGCCAAGTTAAATTATAATATGAAGAACACATTTTGTAAGTAAGGCATCAAAAAGAGCAAATGTAAAACAATACAAACCTTTGCATTTCTCAGAGTTGCAATTACTAGACATATGTGAAGGCCCTTCGCACTCGTCGGCCCTACCCTCACAAGTCCGAGTCCGATGCCTGTGTCCACCACCACATTCTACAGAACAATCGGACCAGTTGGACCACTCAGACCAGATATCGTCTGCGTCTCCTCGTCCTATGCAAACAGACGGGCACATTTCTGTACTAATCGCTGGAATATGAATGCCACTAATAATGTACATAAAAGAAAATATTTATTTTGCCATTTTCCATTGGCCTTCGCATAGAAACTCCTGCTTATTTCAGCTGCTGGCAGTGAATGGATCTTGTAATGCCAGAAGCACAGATCAGAAGGAAAGTATTAATTTAGGCTGAAACATACATTACAGTTTTTATTGGGACTGTTGATTGGACAGTTTTCACCGTAAAGTTCAATCAGAATCTATTCACAGAAAGAACCAGTGCTGATAGACATGCACTCCCAACAACGTGCTTTATTTTTTCACAGATCAAGAACTACTACAAACACAAAAAAATATGGAAACAAAATGGATGGGTCACCTGTGCGAAGACAGTTCCCATCAGCTTGACAGAATCTCTCCTCCTCCTTTGCTTGGGCCAGTTTAATGAATGCAGGATCAGCAACAGGGGCCCGACAAGAAAATCGGAACCGCCTCTCCGTGTACCCGGCAGCGGTAGCTGTGGCATTCGTTGCCAGCCACGGTGTCCACGAAGAGAGCCGCTTAGCATCAGAACACGCGTGTGCGTTGCACTGTTCATAGTCCAAGTGGCAACCCTGGCAGTCTTGGCCTCCATCCTGTGGGGCAGGGTTGTCGCACCTTCGTCTGCGTATTCTGTATCCACCCCCACACTGAGATGAACACTCATCCCATGGGCCCCATGAACCCCACTGACCATCACGTGGTTGTGGAGTCATTGCTGAAATAACAACAGAATTTTTGAGAATACCACCAAGAGAAATTATACCTACATACTGATTTCCAAACACAAAGCATCTTTCAAAAGTGAGTGACTTATTGAAGTGACAATTTGGTGGATCAAAGCATCTACGAAAGATTCGTTTATATTTCTGGATGAACATCAGCAACAGGTATCTACACTGAAAGCAAAGCAAAGCCAGAAATAATTCCGTATGTAAACCATACAGCGCTTTTGCCGTTTCATCTATTGTCTAATGTGAGGGAGCGGCAGGAGACGCGATTCAAACCAAGTATAAAGCATACCCGGGCATGGCGGATTGGAAGTACAGTAGATTTCATTGCGGTCCTGTCCGACACACACTCTCCCGCCATGTGCTGGCGCAGGATTGCCACAAGTCCGTCGCTGCGTCTTCACGGCTAAGCCACAACTCTGGGAACAGGCAGACCAACTGGACCACGCAGTCCAGCCACCATGCACTGTACAGTTCGTAACAGCTATTGCAATTCCTGCGCAAGGCGCGCCACCATTTTGAGGCGGCGGGTTATTACACTGCCTGGTTCGGCAACGACACTGATCCACTCCAGAGACTGAACCTGAGTCCGACTGGTAAGAGCAGGGGAACCAACTTGACCAGCTGCTCCAGCCACCATCCACTGCAACACACAAATCCGTCTTTGGTCTGGCCAGTGTCAAGGAAGTTCACAGCCAAGATTTGCGTAACATCACACAGCGTGTCAAAGTTCGACACAATCCCACCTTCACATCCCCATCTATTCAAATAATCACCCGATTCTTGTAGAACCTTGGCGAAAACATTGATCCCATTTCTTGTTATTAATTCTTATTTCTGTAGATTTATTTATGAATTGTTTTGTTGTGCTCCATAATTTGTTGCATGCTTTGGAGAGATTAAAAGTGCATACAAAATTTTTGTCAGATAATTCAGTGAGAAGAGACCACTAAGGAAAGCCATGTGTGGATGGGTGGAAAATACCAAAATGTATCTGGAACAATGAGGATGCCACAAAAACATATGACGAGAAGAGAGAAGAACAGTTTTAATTCTTGTAATTGGAACAAGCCATGACGATAAATATTTAAAATGTACGAAACAGCGCGTCATGTGTATGGACAATTCACGTTTAACGCGCGGCACTCACCGGGGTCTATCAGTACAGGACACTGTGTGACACTCTGCTTCCAGTAGCCTGACAGCGCGTCATGGTTGGGTGCGGTCGTGCACTGTTCTTTCAGTTCATTCCATCCGCAGTAAGGGTCCATGGAGTTCTGACAAGCCACTCGGCTGTGCAACCTGCCACAATGCTGTGCCGGTACGCGCATCACACTGTCCTCCGTGCCAACGTAAACGGACTCCTGAAAAATTATTACGTTACCTCCTCACGTTACATCCATAACTCATCATTATCTGACATAAGATGCTTCGTTTTCACTCACTGTCTCTTTGAGGTAGTGAAGTGCTTTGATAGGAACGGGGATGTCTCCTGGAAATGGCTTCCATATCTCCACGACACACGTCTCCTGCGTTCGTGGCAAAACTGATATTTTCTTTACTAGGCCATCGGCTGTAGCCACGTACAACACGTGGACAGCCCGGTGCAGTTTTGTGGGTAACACGTCAACAGAAATGTGCGTCAGAGTCTCCAGACGTCCAACGTACAGAGGGCTAAGTGTAGCCGGTTGGACCGCACTGTCCATCAACTGGTACCGGTTGGAGTCCAGTAACTGATGGGCGTGGCTCTGGGATGAATCTGACTGGCACTCAAAGTGGCGCTTGTGTGGTGAAACATGGCGTTCCCATGCTGAACCAGGGTGCTCCTGATGTTTGAATGGGCCCGAGAAGGCAGCAGCTATTGAAGACATGTTGAAGGCACAGATTGCTGATCCCGGGATGCTGTTGCTATAGAAACAAAAATTTTAATTTACAACCAATGCAAATAAAAGCCTCCTGAAACCCAGATGAGAAGAAAATACTCATTTCAGAAATGCAAATTAAAGTTAAATATGATACAACGAACAATAAATGTCAGTAGCACGTAAAATTTTAGTGAAACATTTCCATGCCAATAACAGAAACAGTGAACTGTGGAGGATCCACGATACAATCTGGTAGATATTGACTGATGTTTCAAGAGCTTACTGGCAATATCATCAGGGTAGCGAGCCACCCTGACAATGAAGGTAGGATGCCCCAGAAGGCAGTTATGCTCATTACCATGACAACCTGAAAACTCCCCGAACAAGAACGTAGTCAACAGTATCACAGCCTCAACGTCTTCCTGCTGCAAGACGTGACTTTGCCTTCTGCTGAGTTAGTTTCCACGCAACACCCCTGCTGATATCAGACAAGACCACTTCTTCAGCAATACTTGCGGTCGGCTTCACTTACGTGGGGGTGGTGAAAGTGGCGTACACCATCTCCTCGGACTCCACGTACGCCATTCCCTGAATCTCGTCGAAATAGAAAGGGTACTCTCCAGGAATTGAACAATTCAGGCGAGCCTTCACAAAAGTGGTCCAGCTATCCTTCAGCATCAGCTGTCCTCCGCTGTCATTCTTGCAAATGCGGGCAATGCGCGAGTAGACGATCTGCAACAACGCACTCCTAAATAAAAATACCTTTTAAGCGTGCAACATTCAACGCTTGCAGAACAGGAACACGTGATTCACACACACATGATCTTCCTGTGGAAAGAAAGGGGCGCTTGAGGGACATTACTAAAAACCTGAGAGGACAGTCGGTCTCCGGGCCGCGATTTGAACCAGGGGCCTCCTGAATACGAAGCGAGAGTCCCCGATCGGTAGGTCCTGTGCTTCCGACGGAGATGTCCAAGCGAGGAATCTACCCGTTGAACCTACGTACAAGCGGGTCGCAATTATAATTTCTGTCAGTATCTGCGTGTGTATGGATGATGCGAACACCAAAGTCTTTCTCAACCATGACGAGGTTGATTCTGCATCTTGAAATCATTCCGAGGTACCAGACCTCAACACCTGATATGGAATTCCTAATTCGTTAGTGCAACGCGTGGGACCAAGAAATACCAGAATGTATAAAGCAGACTCGCCTTGCTGATGCGGCAACTTCTCCGCCAGCTATGCATGCCATGTAGCATAATCACGTAGGCGTATGCCTTGTGTTTTAGTTTTCAATTTGCATACCCGACGAACAAGTGTGTCTAATAAAACGGTTTTCAGTATGGCGCGCGCCCTTTGCTAGTAACGATCTGCTTTCTGTTCACTGCCCCTTAAGCTGTGTACTTAGTGCCATTGAGGCCATGGTGTCAGGAAGGAGCCATACCTTTCCACAGTTGATGTACTCCACGGCACTCTCCCGGAACAAGAAGTAGACGTAGCTCGACGTCTCGAACGAGCCGACGAACTGCGGATCATTAAGCCACTTGCTGTCGAACTGCTTCGTCCGGGTCGTGGAGCCGCCGACTCCAGCCACGCTCCGGGATATCGCCGGATCGGCTCCGGAGAAGTCCATGGGACTCCCGATGAAGTAGTGCCCCGAGGCAGTCAACAGCGCGGTGACGTTGGCTTCGGGGCTGTAGGGGCAGCGCGCCACCCCTCGGACCCACTGAAGGACACTGTCCACGTTCTCTATCTGTGCTTGGGCAGAAACGACGCTTTAGAACTCAGTTCCGAGGGATTACCGGCCCCAACATCGCCAGCCAATGATTCAGTCAGTTAGCGGGAGAGGCACTCACCGCCCTCCAGGAACACTGGGGCGAGAAGGCGTTGGTGCCACACGAGAAGATCCTCTTGCCGCTCGCCAGAAGCACCTTCACGAAGTTGTGACAACTCGCCTCGGCCTGGCCCTTGTTCTGACACAGCTCCACCTTGTCGGGTGGCGCCAGCCATGTTGCCTTCTCCAGCTGCGTTAGGCCGCTGAGCGACAATCGGTACAGCGTGTCCCTGCGGGGAGACAGCAGATGTCGTCTCGGAAGGAGCAGTCACTCTTTACCCCCAAAAGTTTGGTGCTTGGACACAGGGGAATTTCATTTATGCATGTTAATGCCCCACCAGCATCCCTGTGTCCACCGGACGAAGCGGTGGCTCCACAATGACATGGTCCTCGGTTCGAGGAGGCATTGAAACTGTCTTAGTGCAGGGTGTGGCAGTAAGCAGTCGTGGTGGAGCACAATGGCCCGCAACACTGCTACGGCCCACAGCGCCAGCGTTTTGAAACATTTTACTCTTCTCGAATGTAGGTAAGTATTGGAGAGGCCCCGGATTAGTTTCAACGTTTCTTTTAAACTCATATAATTTAAAAGAACAAACTGTTTGAGGATGACAGAAATGCGCACGTGCAGTTCAACTCGACCGCTGTACGAGGCGTTGGGCGGAGGCTCGTAGCAAGAAATTTATTTTTACAACTGAATTTATATTTCTAGATGCAGACGCGCCAGCGATGCAAAGCCATGAACACTTACCAAGGCAACGTGGAGACTGTGTAATAGCAAGGCCGTGTTGACATAGAGGATGTCAGCAGACACAAGATGTGAGCGTCGTATCATTACAACAAATCTCGCAGCTCTCTGCTCGAGCGTGTTTGCATCAGCCTCATATTTACGATAACTGTTAAAGTCCGGTTCTAATAATATACAGCACTACGCTCCACCTAAAAAAATTACTTGTTCGCGAGGGTAAAAGGTGCTATTGGAAACAGAGATTTATAGCTTACACTCAGGCGTCTGGAACGTGTGGGTTTCGGATAATCAGGTGACGTAGTGCACGGGGAAAAAACACCTTTAACGCTGCGGCAAGGTTCATCAACTGAATAGATTTCCAGTGGCGGGTCCAAGTTAAACAAGAGACAAGACAAGACATACAAGACGTTTCGGGAGGTGGAGACATTCCCGTCTTCCGATGTTTAGTCATCACATTGATGGCAGTGGTCGAGACCGAACACAGAACCCTTTGAATACCAATCTGTACGAGAGCCGCTAATGCAGAGGTCCTGGAGCTTTGCGATAAAACGTCTTCTCGCGCTATTATTCTCTGATAGCCTCGGAGGTGAACGAGAAGCTGGGCTTGGTTCTTCTTGCGACGACTGAACCAAACAGATGGTAACCCGGCCGGGATTCGAACGAGTGCCTAGAGATTGTTACCGCTGCGCCAACCTAACTGAAGCTGACGTTTGTGCCGCCAGGTGGCACCAGCAACGAGTGCTCAAGGCAGGATTGAAACAAGCGAACACCAGCACGCGCCATGCGCCGCATAACAGAAAACACTAACTACGAAATAGCATAGGATAATGACACGTGGGTGAGGCCACGAGGGCGTGACTGGAAACCGGCGGTTTTCAGCAGCATCGTAAACAAGGCGACTCGTTTTAATGAAGCAACTTCGCGTTTCCTTGAATTCTCAGACATTTTCGTGACAGGTGCAGGAAGGAGTAGATATTCGCCCTGAAACATGAAGTTCGCTGGACCACGCGCACCAAAATTCTACGTAACCACGGCAACCAGAGTTGGTTTTCTGCTTCTGAACTCGGCATCGCTTTGTGCCTAGCGCAGAGGGGCTCCCTGCCACTTTGCAGCTCGTCTGCCGCTCTGATTAAGGGTTAAATTTCCGTTTGATCGAACAGGTGTGGCTCTGCGCAGTTCATTGCCCACAGAAGACACGAGGTCGGGCGACAGATGGAAGCAGCGTCACGACAAGTGAGCGCCTTCGTTATAAAGTATCGATACTCGTTATCGAAACCAGACAAACGGAAGGCAGCCGCGACTCATCTCGGTCCAGGGGAGCGATCTCCCGAACGTGGTAATTATTCTTCGGGTTCTCTTTGCTGAGCGACTACCAGCTTCTGAATCAGGACCCCGCTCCACTACAGCAGGCCAGAGGGCGTCGCCTGGGTCCTGCCAGCTGAGTCCAGTCCTTGTTCCTTCCGCTTTTACCCTGCAATTTCCACATGGATCTCTTGGTCCCGGACTTTTCGATGACAATTTTGTACGCATTTCTTAGTAGTATTTTGTTTTTACTTAAAAATGACGTCGACAGCTACAATTTTACAGCGTCAAATAATAGGATGAATAGTCATGAATTGGAAAGGATGTGAAAGGAAGCGGCGTCTGCAGTGTCTGACGAAAACCACGAAAACAGGCCAGAATAATGCTGAAAGTGATTTGTAGCCGGGACTTCCCCCCATTCGTGCTACAAGTCCTGTCTAGGGGATCGTAATTCATTTAATCGTCCTAGTAGTAACTGGTTCGCGGCAAACATAATGCAGCTGTAGTTGAGATCAGACCGCCGAGAATCGAACCCTAGTGACGTACGTTCCCACTGGCCCTCAGCCACGCATCTGAGCCACAAATGTTCACACAGAATGAACAAACGAAGCGTGAACAGCGTTCAGAATGAAGTGAGGTGTCGGTCAGATGCAGCCTGCAGGAGAATGAACACATCGCCTCGTAAATAGACCGAGACAGAAGACGACGACACGCAGGCTTTAAAAACGCAAGTGACTCAGAGTCGCATCCATTATCGAGTCTGCGAACGCAGGTGGATATTACTCTGCACTCAAGTCTGAGTGTTAGGGCGACGTAAACCTGTCACGCTATTCAAGTACGCAAACAGGGAGGGACAGGCACCACGCCCCAAACAATTGTGTGTTTATGTCGGCCGTTTCATTGCCCTCGCTTTGGTGGCAGGGCGCAGCCACCGCCCGATCACCTGCGTTTCGTTGGAAAGAGGACTGAAAAATCAAGCGACGTTTCTCGTCTCATGCAACGGGGACAGTCCGCTGTCCTTGACGGCGGGCTCCCGGCGCTGCGACTGTACGAAGCCCTAGGTACGAGGAGGAAGTGGCCATCTGGCCCGATCGAATGCAGATAAGAAATATTTTGCTCGCCACTTGAACTGGCGGAGTTATTGCGTCCAACAAGATCTGAAGATGACCACGAATGGCGAGTGGAAAGGCGTGAGTGAACAAGTCTGCAACGTCACTGCTCTGTACAGTTACTGATACCCACAAGTGCACTTGAACCGACCCAGAACAATTCCTCCGCTTAGGGGTGTCTTTCCTTCAGGTTTACTGACAACGTGCTGCATGCCCCGCCTGTCCCATCCTGCTTGACTGATCACAGGCCTGCAAATTCCATCATCCCTCATGACCCTGAACTAGACACCTTCAATCTGAATTCTTCCACCAGGGCGAGGGACCAGGTTTCACACCCATACAATACAACGGGTTCAGCGGCGTACGAGTGGGGCGGGGTAGAGGCCCCGCCCAGACCCGCCGCTGCTCTGGCGTCGACACGACCTCGCCCCGCAACTCGACGGCACTTGCGAGCCGACACAGCTGAAGTGGCAGGTTTTATGGGCAGAGCTGTACTCTGTGTGGAGAGGCAGGCAGGTCTTCTGCAATTAGACGTGTTTGTACACAAACGGGAAATATTTACTTAAACATTTGCACTTGGCATTCCTTTAAAAGGAATCCCGGATCCGTGTCCCGAGCTCAGGAGCCCCGTCTGACGGCGAACACACACGCACGTTTAACGCCACTTCGCGTAACTGCCCGTTTTCAGGTCAGATGACCTCTTGAATATATTCTTCAATAGTCCGTCCAGAAAGTCGTAATGAAGATGGCATCTTCTTCTGGGATGTTGCGCCGCGTAGCTTGGTAGAAGTTTATCGACGTTTCAGAGATACTTGCCGCCTGTATCATCGCCCCAACGACATCCCAGAAGACAATCATTCATCTTCCCTTCCATCCGGCTGACATGCACGTCACAGCCAACTTTCAGTTCAGTAAATAAAGCCCGCAAATCCAAACTGAAAGAGCGCTGTGCCCCCATCCGCGAGCGCAGAAAACATTTCGGTATATTCTGACGTGTTTACAGTTCAGATAACTTCTAATTAATAAGGGCCTGATATGTTTAAAACAACAAAATACGGAAACTGAAAACGACTCTGTCTACATCCTCAGGTTGCAAGGTCAACCACTGTTAAGACGCGCCTCGCACGGACCCCGCCCGACATCAGGACTCCACACTCCGCTCCGCCCTTCCTCGGCACTTTAAAGCTGATTTGTACGCAATTCCAACTACAAAGAGGAACGCTTTCAAATAATCGTAGTTGAGACGAGAACCAGGCACAGCCCACACGACAGGGATGCTGAGAAGACGCTTTCTAGCAGGTGTCTTTAAGATTTACGGCGCTGAATGCAGCGACGTGACGCACAAAAGGTCTGCAAGAACCAGCATCATCAGAGTCGGAAGACGTAGGATGCACCAGACACTTCCTTGTTCTCAGGCAAGGCAGATCCTGCTTTTGGGGCCAAGTTTGATCAACATTCGACGTTCTGGGTTCTCTCTCTTCCCGACAGAACATCAACTGTTTCCAAATGTACCAAATGAACGGAGGAAGCCATACTTGATAAAATATTAGAATTGCATGGGCAATCTACCAAGTGAGCATACTGACCCGAGGTTAAGCAAACAGCTGAAACTTGTCTGCGTTCTCCGGTACATATTTGCACTCACGCTAGCGAGGGATTTGGAAGGAGAAGGTCGGTACTGCGGCACCGTCTGATATTGTCACGTGACCGCAAAGGCGCGTTCCTTGTGATGACCGATTCCAGGACAGGACAAAACAGCGAACAGGTACGTCAGACGGTCAGAGGCCACATAACTCATCATCAAGGGCACGTAACCTCATTTACCAGAGGCGAAGTGTTGCCAGGAGCGTGACAGAGCCAAGTAAACTCGGTTCAGTAACGCGAAAATAGTAAGACGAGGCGGTAAAGGAAGAACAGCGAACGTTTCCAACGCCCGTTCTTGCGCGGCTTCGAACTACAGACCACAACTACAATCCCAGCCGTCTGGATTCTCCAATGACTTGAAAAGAACAGAGCCATTTCCTAGAACGCAGGACCTCCTGATCAGTGCAGACATCCTACCGGCAGGAGAGCTCACAAACCGGTCGGTCGGTCGACCAGAAAAACAGCGCCCTACATTCTTTCAAGAAGTGCAGCCAATCAGCGGGACCCTCTGTACAGACGCCAGGACATGAGGGCCCACTCTAGCGGCTCAACACCCCGACAGCTGAAGTACTTCGTGCCTACTGGACGACGAATGGAGTGGCAATTGTCATTTCTGGCAACGAACGTGC
>NW_019059695.1:423225-443574 GCF_000696155.1 Zootermopsis nevadensis | reverse complement strand
ACCCCCCCCCCCCCTAGAAGCCCATAAAAAGTATCAGGACCCTTTCCTCCGAGGGCAGACGTCACGTGACGCCACCACTGTTCGGACTCTCGCCTCACGCGTGGGGATGATCTGATGTTATCATTCCTACTGCATCGTGAGGCGGGAAGCTTGGCCTCTCGTCCTAAGAGACGAATATACCGTCGTGTCCAATGGTGTATATTTTCCGACGTTTCGGAGAAGTTGCAAGTGGCCGTCGCACCAGTTTGAAATAGGCCACCACCTACTTGGTCTTCATGATACTTTCATCTTGGTCGACAGTAAATAACCTGTGCAGCTGAAAAAAATCGTTAAACGACATCCGAAGCGATTGATAAATACACGGGCACCATAAATGTGAGCAGCCCATACAATCGATCGATCGATCGATCGAATCGTGCGGCCAGAGTTTCAAGCAGCCAGTGCTGACTGCGTGCCATGGGTTGACAGGTCACTCAAGGTCAGTGTCTTCATTCCTGAGCCCACTCGCTGTGGCGCCTGGAGGGCTGCGCCCCACCAAAACACTGGACAAGGACACTTCAAGCCTCTGGTGCAATTAAAAGGACATCACGATTTCGTATGCGTTGGCTGTACGGAGGACGTGTTCTGGGCAGAACTGGCTAATTGGCTCTTTCGTAGGAGGGGGGGGGGGGCCCAGGAAGCTGCACTTAACTTGAGAGTCCGCATGAAACAAGTTGACTGTGACGGAACGGACGCTGAGGAGGAGGACCAACTCTGACAGCAGACGTCGTCATGTCGTGGCACAACCGGTTGTAGGCCCACGGAATGCGATTTTCATGGTTTTCTTCAGTTTCTCTTCGTAACCTGTGGAGCAGTACCTTCGAAACGTTTCGACGCTGTCCGCCAAATAATCCCCGGAATCATTCTAACATATCATGACTTTTTACAAAACATACAAAGTTACGATGACGTCGTTAAATAATCAACGAGCTTGCGAAGGTGAAAATTACTGTACCGGCTTTTTAAACCCGCGTTACTTTTCATTCAGACGAAATTAGGTGATTAATGTACAGGCCGCTCTAAAAATTGTCAACCAAATTAAATACTGGGCCACAATGATTTTTCAGTCTTGCCAATGTACAAAAACGAATGTACCCAACACTCTCTAGGCCTACGTCGCACCTCGAAGGCCAGTCACACGCAGTTAAAAGCCGTGAAACAGCATCTTCCGTATTTCTAACAAGCCCTCCTGCAACTAACAGCCGCGTGTCACTCAGTTTTTCCTTCCTTAAGCTGCGAATAAGTAACCCTGGTACGTACGAACGCCCCCAGCCGGACCACAAGTTTCAATTCCAGCAATGAAGCAGTTGAAAGAGACAGGAGCGAGTGGGAATCCGCGTAAATGTACTGCATCGAACAGCTTTCGCATTAAGTGATTCTGCATTACAAGTGCAGCGTCGTACTGTCCTGGACGAAAACTGATAAGAAATTACCCAAAAAACATTTTGAGGATAAAGAAAGGGCAACCTTCAGCATTACAAGGAGGGACAGGTTTCGAAGAATGGTGACAACGATTGTCAACTGTCGTGTCTCCACCCCAGCTGTCCCAGAGCAGCGTTGCCAAATTTATTTTGTGACACCACATTCCAAACACACCTCCCCTTTTTGCAACCTTACCAAATATGCGTCCTTCTGGCACGTGGAACGGCTGAAGCGGACCGAGGGGTTTCGCGGTCTCAGGGCGGCGACGGGGTCTGTACCGAGATTTGAACCGGCGACCTCCCGACTCAAGACGGTTCGATTTCATGACATCTGCAACAATTTATGCCGACACCACGGAGCAGAAACGTTCTTGATAAGCTAGCAGTCGCTCACACAGTCAAGCAATTCCTTGCCTTCCATGGCACCAGAAGGTTCATCACCGCGTTCACAAGAGCCACACGCCATGTAGAGTGGGTCGGTTGCCTGCTAAATAAGCACAGCTGAGAAGGGGTGGTCCTTCAGGCTGAGCTTTCTTTACCGCTCAGCAAGTCCTGAAGAACTGGCAAATACACAAATTTTTAATTCGCTTGACAACGTTTTGTGTTGGCCCTCAATACCAAGTTTAATCTAAATCCGTTAGGTAGTCTGCGTTCATCTTGTGCACTTCGTGCAAAGTAAAAATGCGACCACACCAAAACAAGAAGAATCACAGGTGTTCAGATCAGGGGTGTACATGGAGCGAGTTAATCCGGCCCTCAACGCGCAATATTTCCACCAACAGGGGGAATCTGACAGACATTCTCCATACGCTTGGGCGTCTCCTGTTACAAGAAGCCTTGAGCGTGAAGCCAGTGGCTCCGGGGAAACAGGCAGACTGGAGCCCTTGCAGTGTTATCTGCAATAAATCTTAAGGACCCTCAACAGGTAGGGAAAAGCCAGACGAAGGCCCCACCCTGGGACCCATGGCGGTCACTCGCTGCTACCGGCTGGAACACCAGATCGTCAAATTGTGGATCTGAAACGTCTTTGTTCTCGCACGGCATTTGCCCACCATCACAACTTTCGGTGATGCGCTGGAATTTGTTCTATTTGTACCAGAGTACTGTCCAGCACCGCCCTCGGGATAAAGCGGACGGGGCGTGAAGGTAAACACTCAACTCCATCTGCTGCAGAAGTTGATAATAACCTCTGCGTGGTGCTGAATTAAGCAGAGGGAGAACTAAGGCGTCTTTCTGATTCGGTGTCAGGGAGCGAGTGGACTTCCTGCCGGGGACGGGCGTTCACAGAAACACGCAGGCGACCTGGTTCGAACTGGCTTACTACAACTCGCTTCATAAACTTCATAGCGTGAAATGAAAGTATGATTTTGAATCATCTGGAACGAAAACTGGTGTTTGACCGATGTCATAACTTGTCTGGAGGGCCTGAGGAGACCCACGACACACTTCAGTCATATAACAGCCGGCCTCTAGGTCGCGAATCGAAGTCGGGACTTTTCGAATAGGAAGGAGGTGTCTTCAGCGACACAAGTCCTACCGCCTCCATAATGGAATGATTAAAAGCTGAACTTCAAAGTTTAGCTTCTGCAGGTAGACACAGACAGTTGTTGGCGGAACTGACTTTCTTAACACAGCACTCACTTTACGCGAAGTTCAGACCAAACGACTCACAGTACCGAAACTGAGATAAATCTTAACAGGACTTACAAATTTAAATCACAACATTTCCTTTGGTATGGTAAATATTTAAGTAAAATGCAACAAGCAATGACGCCATCAGGTCTGCAATAGACGAACAAAAGGCCCGAGACACTGTATTTGGAAAACACGCGGCTTTGCACTCAGTTCCTGCTGTATTTTCGGGTCTAGGAGCCTGACGTTGACAGGAAGGGCCGGGCCCATTAGCCCCGATACCATCGCTCGTGATCACGTGACCGTGAAACAGGCCAAGAGCTGTCTACCCCCCATTATTTTTACATGCGTCCACACTCAGCCACCACTAACAATCATCAGACACAGTTGATGTAGTAGTGTTAAATATAGACCAATCAACCGCGTTCTTGGACCGCTCTACGTTCTTCCAGTTGCGTAGTTTACAGGTGTGAAAGGAGACCCGCTGTCCTGACTGAGCTTTTTCCCGATTTACCTCAGTTCGTCCGAGCAAATACCCGTATTGTACCTGAAAGGAGGCCGCGACCGGTTCCTTCCACATCTTTTCCAAATTCATCATCCACCACTGTCCGTTCATTCCACGCTGTATTGTTGGAAAGCGTCGTTAAATGAACAAAACAGAAACAGAAACGTCCCTGACAATCAACCGTCTCGCCATCTATGAGGGAACTCTCTTTGAATCCAATATTAAACAAAGACGCGCCCGCCATCTCGTGGAACCAAGTAGTACTAAGTGCTCCCACAAATTCAAGGAATATTTTCTCATTCTGTATGCGGATGATAAATACGAATTAGTCACGTCCCACTGATAATATTTAACGCTGTTCAATCAACCGTTGTTTGTAATCATACAAGTTTTATCAAAAAACCTGAAAAAGTAATCTCTAAACATGTCATCATTTGAGAAACAGAAATTTTTGTTTGTTATAATATGGCTTCAGAAAAAATAAATCCACGAAAGATGCAATTTTCTCAATTCTGGACAATGTAATTGGCCTTCTTAATGGCAAATTATACACAGCAGAATTCTTCTGGATCTGTCTGAACCATCCGACTGCACTAACAACAAAATACTCTCAGACGTGGTATCACATGTAAGCTTATACAGACCTGCCTTGCAAATAGGACCCACACAGTTCAAATAAGTCACAAAGGGATTGTTTATTGGAAAGACTGTCTCTCAAGTATGGAGTACCTCATGGCTCGGCACTTGGCTCTTTACTCTTAAATGTTAATGATATTATAAAAGAAATAGGGACCTGACAATTATCAGTGCAGGTGAAATGTCTCTTTTTTTTATTGAGAGTTAAAGTGTATTTTGATGTGAACAACTAATGTACCAACCTACTCAAATCAAATTTAATATTCTTTCAAATGAAACAAGATTTAAGGCTTTTGCTACATCTATAAATGTCCAATATGAAAGTCTGAACCACGATCTAAGTTAAACTGTACTCAATTGAAGAATTTACCTCAACCAAAAATTCTCAGCTATTTTATATACATGCAAGCTTTCATGTGCAATCATTCCGCAGTAATACAGTACCTGACTGTGAATTACTGCCATAACCATGTGATTTATATGTGTATTAGGAGCAAGTATTCTATTCTTGGCTTTAGGCATATGACGGATCTACAGAATGCAAATGAATTCTGTTCTGTTTTGAAATTCTTAACACATTTTTCCTTTCCTGTATTTTGCAACTAAAATGTAGATCTATATATTCAGTTCACAATTAGGCAGTGCTCATTTAAATAAATAAATAATTGTAGAATGAAATGTCTCTTGCTGTCAAGTTGTGCAAATCTGAAGCTGTGTAAGGAAAATTATTAAATCTGTAAGCTTCATTCTTTTACAGGGAACCCTTAAGTTTTCTTCACATATTTAGGAGCACAATGTGTAATTTCTGCAATTTGCACAAATTATTTTAATTGTACTCATTAAGTGCTATAAAAAGTTCCATAATGTAAGGTAAAATATTCTCTGAGGAAATAAAAGCTAGTTCTAAGAAAGAAGCCAATGGGATCATTAACTTACGCTACAGCACTGTTTGATGATCACCTTGGTTTTCTCCTTCTTCATTCTTCTTCCTTTCCTTTTTCTCCTTTTGGCTCATTCAGCTTTCAGCCTCCCTCTTGTTGTCAAAGAGCTCTTTGCACACTGTTACCAAGATGTTCAACACTTTCATTCTACAAATATTGGCACCATTGAAGGTGATGATGGCATCTAGTACACCAATTTTCATGATATTTAATCAACAGCTCTTCTCATAAAAGCCTCAGATACCTCACAGGCTCTCACTTTTGAAGCCTGTATATTACATTTTGTTCGTATAGTTGACAAGTTCATTACTGAACACACACACACTTTGCCACTTAACTACTCAATAGTCAGTTTCCAGCCAACTGACATGACATGGCTGAATATTGGATTATGGAACCCACTACACAAGTTTATTAAGGTTGGAAGTACCTTTCTTCACTCATCAGTCATTTAATATCTGTGCTTACGGCTCTGAATAAGTTTGGTAAATCTGGCTATCCTTAAAATGATTTCTCATTTCAGTTCCTTAAAAACACGTATATTTTATGACACACATCACAACACACATAAAACCGCCATTTTTGCATTTCGTTACTCTTTTGTTTGCCAACAGCAGGTTGATCAATAGTTCAATACATAATTTCTCTACGTAACAACACCTAACGTACCTCAAATCCCACAGTTTTTTTTTAATTAAGACCGAACAAATGAAACACATCAAGGCCAGCACTTGTAAGTTCTGCCAATGTTTGAAATTTTGAATTATTATCCACTCGCTTCCGGCCTGATTTCGTGGAGATCAACGGAAGTAAGAAAGTAAATAGAACTAATATTTGGTTAAGAACGAATAGATCTAAGTGAAAGTGTGTGCCAACCAGAAAGAAAGCGAAATGCTGTTACATCAGCTGTTTTAGACCTACAGACCCGTAAAAACAATTAAGACCATAACACAGAAAAGTAATTACGTTAATTAAAATGCACCTTAAAAACTATATCCTACTAAAGAGAAGGGACATTTTTAACTCAAGAACGTCTGATACTTCCGTTTTCTTCAACAACATAAGAATAACAACATTTCTTGCAGACCTACTCCTCTGAGTAATTATTCAGTGGCGAAGGTGGCCAAGCCACGTAGCACGCACGAGGGACAGAACAAATAATCTACTAACTCCATGCAGCAGAGTCCTTCTTAGGAAGCTGACAGTTGCTCAGTTGGTCAATATACTTCCCTGTACAACTGACTTGAACGTTCATTCCCGTGTTCACGAAAGCCCGCCATCCTTTCACTGTCCTGAAACAGATTAACGCAGTCCTCACATCACACCCCATTCCCTTCATTTTAATATTATCCTCCCACCTACGCCTAGATCTTTCCAGTGGTCTCTTTTCGTCATGCTTTCCAACCAAAGTTATGCATTAAAATTAACTTCAGAGAAACAAGCTGCGAGAGTCGGGACTGGGTTTATCTGGCTCGGGACAGCGTTCAGAAACAATTTCGCTATTCGTGGCTGGGAGCAGGCGTTATCAGTCCGCGAGTGACTCAGGCAGATGGCACCCTCATCGCTGCGTTGACATCGTCTGAGCAGAGACGAAGATGAAGTCCCGCGTGTTGCGTGTCAGCCTGTCAGCACTCGCTGTGCTCCTGCTGTTGGATGTCAGCACACAGACACCGTCTGGTAATGGCGGTAAGTACGTACGTCACAGAGAAAGGTTGATTCATTGCAGGAAATTATGATCGACACTGGACAATGTCGAACACATGTTCCTTTTAAAAGAGTGCAATATTACCCCCACAAGACTAATATTTTGAGGATTTTCAATGGGTTTTGTTAGCCGCTCTGTACGCTGTAAAACAAATAACATCTTTATGTCCGTCTATCCGATCCACAATACGCATTTGGGGCGTTAGCTCTTACTGGTCCAGCAGAACTCACACACACAGACACCTTGTCCAATTGATACGCGGTACTAAAGCGGCCGGAGCCTGAAGCCAGCATCGGTTTGCCTCTGTGCCGCAGAGCATCTTCGCCTGTCTGTACTCGGCCCTCGCAAAGGCACGACGCGAGAGTTTTTTTTAGTAATTTGATTCATGAGGCGATTCGATACAGATGAAAATGTGAAGTCTGATGCATTATTAATGATTTTATTTTCTGAAATGATCGAATAAATTATTCTGGCTCTCCTTTTGCGGTGGGAATTTCAAGAGCGTGAGGAAGATGTTCATAACAACGCGAACACTGGGCTCTCTTTTTATTCGGAACTTGCTGTGGGCAAAAATCAGGAATTAATTTATCAGAGGAATTGACTGGTTGCCTGGTTACCGCTGCAGACGCCAGGCGGAAAGATGCTTCCTGCATCCGAGATAACGAGTCTCGGATTTAGATTCACTGCGCAGCGGAAGTGCGCATCCGCCCTCTCAGTACGCCATCATCGCCCACGGACCGATTATGAGACTTAGCAGAGTCATTCTTGATAAGCTGATTGTCGCTCAGATGGCCCAGAAATTCCCCGTCTTTTATGGAAAATATGTTCACAGAGGACCGCCACTGCACTCTAACGTAAGCCGGCTGGATCCAGTCCACACCCCTCACCCTTTCGCTTTGATGCCCTTTTTAATATTATCCTCCCTTTACTAAAAACCTGAACAGACGTTGGTTCGTCCTTTCTTTCGGACAGTCGTTGTCGGTTCCAGTGGCAGGTGGCGTGTCGGCGCGTCCTCCTCCTCTGGACCTGGCGTCGCGGTCACGTGGGAGCGCCAGCAACGAGAGTCGTCGGTTTGTAAGACAACTGGAGACGACGGTGGGCGGCGGCGAGGCGCGACTTCTGGGCGTCTTGAGGGTGAGTTCACCTGCTGCTATCAGCACCAAGTAGGGTCCCCACGTGACTCACTCATACACAACGTTCGAATCTTAATATGTAATGGCTCCGGAAGGCAGTTCCTATTTGAACATTCGAATTCGTAACAAAGAGAAACCCACGGATCAAAACTCCGGTCCGTCATCTGAGAGCCGTGGCCTATTTAAAACAGAATCACGACGTTTGCAGCCGGACGAGGGCTATCAGGAATGCGCGGTCCCGGGAGGCAAGACGGGACGCTGTCGCCACCTGCAGTACTGCCTCTTCGGGGAACACCGCACCTCCAACACCCTGCTCGACTACGCATGCGTCATTGAGGGTCGGTGAGTACAGCAAACACGTTCGTATTCCGATACAGTGGCTGTTCCCTTTTTCGATGATGAAATGGACACGCTGTGACAGCGACGCGCTGGAAAGAGTCCGGACCGAACGCAGAAATCATTACGCGCCGTCCACAGCGAACAGTAGACGGAAGCTTCTGGCGAAACGCGATTGAGGTCGGAACTTTTGTGAAAGCAGGAAGGGGATACGCCCTCTTCGTGTCCAGAGCTGCTCTGACATTGGCCCAAATACTTGTGAGCTACAAACACATTTGGCCTCTGCTCTGCACGTAAGAACCCTACAGACAATAAGGAACGCAGCGGCTCTGTGTTCGAACACCCGACGGATTGCATTAATCGCACCAGCTCGATAATTCACTTTGAACTCGGAATGTGGAAATATTAATTTGGTTGTCACCAACGGATGACCGTATCCTGAGTGAAATTAGAGACAAAAGAGAGCCCCAGGGCCCAGAAGAACCTGATCTTGGTGTGACGTGCGGTTTCCAGGTACGTTGGCGTGTGTTGTCCGGCGGGACAGGAGAACAGCGGCACGTCCAGCGCGGGAGGCCTTCCTGGATCAGAGGCTGCAGGTCTGCTGCCTGCCATTGACTCGGGTGTACCTGGGACATCCCCGCCCGTCAGCGATTCACAGGGCTCCACCCCACCTCAGGTCAGAGGTCAGTGTTCGTCCCTGATACGCACGGTCGGTCCCGGTTTGATGGGACGCGACCTGATAACCTCCTACAAATAGTTTCCCGATGGAAATTCTGTATTCATATCTGTTGGAACTAGTCCGAAGCGTACCTACAAATCTTAGAATTCGAGGTTTCTATTGTTTAGCGACGCACTTTCTGCCCCAGGGTGTGGGGTGAGCACAGCGGCTGGCAAGCGCGTTGCTAGCGGAGAGCCTGCAGACCCCGAAGGGTGGCCGTGGATGGTCGCACTGCTCACGGGCAAGGGTGTCCATTTCTGTGGCGGGGTGCTCATTACGGACTTACATGTGCTGACGGCCGCGCACTGCGTCCACTACAGGTACGTCCTTGCTCATTCGCCTGTTTCTGTAACCCTGGAGGAGCAACTCTTCGCTTTGCCCCAGTGGTTGGACGTCTCACAATTTATTTATTTTTTCTGAACGCGTAGAAAGTTTTCGTACTCATGTCCTGTCTTTTCAGAGATAATTTGGAGCCCATAACAGCTCGTCTGGGCGAATATGACCTCAGTCGCTTCAATGAGACTCGAGCTCAGAACTTCCAGCTGGTGGACATTCAAGAACACCCGGATTTCTCGTTCTCGACCAATGAAAACGACATCGCAGTTCTGAGGCTGCATCGGCGGGCGGCCTTCAACTCGTACATCTGGCCGGTGTGCCTGCCTCCTCCCGGCCTGGACTTGGACAGAGTGACGGCCATCGTGGCAGGTAAGCGCCACGTCTCCAAACCAGGATGTTTGTTACACATCGCTCGTTCAAACACGTGTACTGCTCTTCTTGATCACCGCCGAGAGTCGTCGATGAATTTCTGAACAACGTCGTGCCACTGTTCCTGCTTCCAGGGTGGGGCGCTACACATTACCACGGTCTACCCAGCCCGGTGCTCATGGAGGTGGCAGTGCCTGTGTGGAACCTGAGTCGCTGCCAGTCTCGTTTCACCCAACCTGTCCTGGACACAGCCCTGTGTGCGGGAGCGGAGGAAGGGGGCAGAGACGCTTGTCGGGTAGGCATCCCTCAACGCACGATGAACGCGACGCGGTCCTGTCGAGAACATTGCCTAGCGTCTTGGCGGCGAGAGAAAACATGGCTCGTCGAAGAAGTCGCCAGGGAACTGAATGACAATTGAGAACCGGGTGTTCATGTTTCGTAGGCCTTACACTTTGCCCTTTTTCCTCGTCAAAATTGCGAGAAAAGAATCAGCACCTCGCACGGGGTTTGCGTCTAATAAAATGAACTCAGATAACGAAGGGGTTTGTTGGTTACGACGATCACACTAATATTTCCGCTGGCCGACTTTCTATTATCGCCGTGGCGACGTGTTTCGCCCTCTCACAGAATCTCGTCTTTGTTGTGACTTGGAGGAAATTGCTGCCACCATCATCAGGGTTGTGAAATCAGTAAAATCCTCTGGCTTAAGTGAACACGATTCCGCAGAAGGCGGGAGATTTTTCGACCAGCTGAGCAACTGTAACTTTCTTGCTTGTCAGGGCGACTCCGGAGGGCCGCTGATGCTGCAGCTTCAAAGCGGTCGATGGGCCACAATTGGCGTCGTGTCCTGGGGCATCCGCTGCGCGGAGCCCAACACCCCGGGCATCTACACTCGTGTCAACAGTTACCTGCAGTGGATCGTCGAGAAATGCGTCGTTTGAACACCGGAATGACAAGTTGTCTCGATACACGCTGACCCAAAAGCACGTTATTAATCAAATCCATAATGGGTTTTCCAGTCTCACGACGTTAGTCTAATGAACCGATGTTACTAATTAATGTACGTACCTACAAATACGACCCTGACAGCGCGGAATGCAACATCGCTGGATAACTTGTGTAATAATCCATTCCTACGTCGAATTTCGCCAGTCTGTTCACTGACCAACGGATGTGGAAGCTGGAAAGGTTGCGTTCCGCGCTTGTCACGTAAGACAAAGATTAGAGATGAAATGGATCTTCCCAGAAAGCAAGACGCAGATGCATTACGTCACGCGAATGCTAGGAGACAGGAAGGAATGCGGGAATTGGTGACCTGAAACTGAAATAAGTTAACGCCACTTTTACGTTTAATGTTATTTATGCATCGATTTCTGGTAACAGACGTAACAATTCTCTAATTTCCTTCAGGAGTCTTCTCGGTCCACTGCTACCTTCACAGGGGGCGTGAACTCCCTTTGCACGTGACGCCCGGATTCCTCCGTCATCTGCTCCGGACTTATTCACATTTTGTTTGATATTTGCTCGATTTCTGTCTTGTGTTCAGTAGCAGACGGCGTAGGAAAGACGTCAGGTCCATTCATCAGGCGTCAATTCACGCTCCAAGACAAATTATGTTCACGAATTTAAAAACAACTGAATATTCCAACATGCGATTACATTTGCGTAACGCAGCTTTGGCGATGCAAGCAAGAGACAGTCTGAGGAATTGTTGGTACAGCCCCGGTGAAAGTAACACGCCACTTTAATCAGGTACTTTTAAAATTATTAACATTGCTATGGTTATTAACACAGTCGAGACGACCCACGTATTTCTGTACATAATCGTCTGTATTTCAAATCGATCAGGACAAATAACTAGTATAACACTGACAATGAGGCAAGACACACAAATATTCATAATGATGAACGCGTTTAAGTTGCAAAACGAAAATTTCATAAGAGTTCGTGAAACCATAATTTTCCTGGCTCCAAATTCACTTTGCCAAAAACGATGCACCGCGGTGGAACCAGGAGTAAATGTGGTTCCTGCACCACAAAATATTTCTGAACCGATACGCCGTTCGTATTAATAGGTCTGCAGATGAAATATTATTATAAAGGACAATTTATATCTTCAAAATAAATTAAAGATACGTTACGAAATCGTTGATAATTTCACATGCTGAGATTAAGTACCACTGACAACATTCTGAAGTTAACAAATGTTCCACGGCTTTGAACTAAGTTCAATTCTTACGTATTCTTCGACTTTGCAGTCCGGAGTTAACCGATCCATGGTCGTAACATTTACGACAGCTGAGTGACTGCGGTCGACTTTAAAAAGGACAAGCTCTGTGCTTTACTCAGCAGAGGAGAGAGTGACATGACTCAAGTTGAAGAACTCGATCCTTTTGAAAAGGAGACTAATTTTTGAATTTCTTCCGATTTCATACTGAAATAACAGAATTTGACACATTTTCTTATCTTAACATCACAATGGAGCTTAAATCTGAACACTTATTCTTACACTCACAAATATTTCATGTCTGGTTACAAACTGATAAAATCAAATTCGGACATCAAAAACTTGTTCCACTCTTACACAAGCTCTGACTACAAGGGACTTGCCGATTTTCTATAGCATCAGCTTTAACAGCGTTGGTTACATTTTTTGTGTTTGTTGGCAGAATCATGATTCAAACTACGGCGCTGTTCCTGGGACTGAGAGATCCTGAAAGTAGTTCGCTAGTGGTCTTCCCTGAGTGCCACCACAATAAATAATTATTAGCGTTAGAGTTTTAGGCAGGTGGCACAAGCGGATCCCGTCACAAAACTCCTCAGAGCAGATTCCCTCTTCCATCACTTATGCCAGTTCAATCCACCCCAGACTCAGTTTCTCGTCACTGAGGTCGCACAATTCACGTCTTCCACGATCCTCAGAGGAAGGGTTTCTAGTGCGGGACGTCAGAAAAGCTTCTAGCCCAAGGGCCACTGTCAGCGAAGTTGTTATGAACTGTTACAACAGATCTAAATCAAAACGATCAAGCCTACTGTACGTACACCAGGGGTCTCAGTTTCAACTTTACGCGCTAATGTCCTTGGACAGCAAAGGCGTCGCGGCGTTTGGCCTCGGCGTGTGAACGACGCTGTTCAGCTTGTGAGCGGCGGCGGGCGCCGTATTGTTACCTCTGCTGTTGCTTTTGTTTGATTTGGGCGACGAAGCACTTCCGGTTCTACTGGAGAGGACGGGCAGCGCCGAAAAGGACACCGAGTACGCGGGGGCGGGGGCGGGGGCGGCGTCCGAAGCTGCGACGACGCTGCTCGCTGCGTTGGCGACGCCAGCCGCGCCCACCGCGTTCGAAAGGCACGGCGTCTTCTCGCCAAGGAGCCAGTAGGTCGTGACCTTGCCCTTTCCCTTAAAGAAAAGGACAGAACAACATCAACACAACCTCCCAGTTGTTAAGAGCGAAACAGAGGCTTAAAAAGTCCGGATTTCAGGCTCTGCCAGCGGTAAGGACGTTCATGTGGTCTTCTAGACAGCATAAGTCCGTGGACTTGTAGGTAGACAACTGCGTTTCAGAGGAACATACTGCCTCCGTCTTCAGACCCGAATGCTTCAAGAGAACACGCGAACAACCGCAAATGAGGAAACGTTTCTTACCTTCATCTCCACTTCACCTCGCAGTTCCAATTCAAATGATCCAAAAGTGTCCAGAACTGCCTTTGTTTTGGGGCTCACGTGGATTTTAAGGGCTGGAAAAACAAAACACACGAAATTTGCAGACAAACGTCAGTAAAAACAAAGTGACTTATGTTTTTGTGCTGTGGTACAAAGCAACAGCTGTAATGAGGGAACACCAGAGGCACGGGAGGTTTTCTCGGGGCTGAGCCGCGGAGCGACAGCAGCTGATACTCACGCAAGCCGTTCGACTCCATGCGGGAGGCCGTGTTCACTGTGTCGCCGAAGAGACAGTAGCGAGGCATCTTGTGGCCGACGACACCCGCCACGCACGGACCTGCGCACAGAGCAGTGGGGAGTAAGCGAGGCTCAGAGACCTCGAAGGTTCACACTACAGGCAGGCAACTCCGAAGGTGGAGGCGGCACGTTCCTCAGAGACGATCGTAACCTAACCTAACCTACCTGTGTGCATTCCAATGCGCAGTTTCAGTTGGTCCGAGGGCCTGTGTCGGATTGTGAACCCACGGACTGCCGACAGCAGAGCCAGCGACATGCGCGCAATCTCCCGCGCATGCGCGGTCCCGTTGCGCACTGGCAGGCCAGACACCACCATGTACGCGTCTCCTATGGTCTCCACCTGAGGGCAGCACAGGTCAAGTCACGCGTTGTCTCACAAGCACTGCTACGTCATTAACACCATCCTGAAGAAGGAATCTCCTCCGAGGAGTTTTGTGGTGGGTCTGGTATGTAGTACGCACGGAGAAATGCTCACAAAATTTCAGTCGGAAAACCTGAAGGGAAAAGATGTTTGGGAGACATCGGCGTAGATGGGAGGATAATATTAAAGTGGATATTCATTGTTCAGATGGGAGGGTGTGGACTGGATTCATCTGTACCAGGATACAGACCGGTGGCGGGCTTTTGTGAAGACGATAATGAACTCTGTTTCCATAAAAGGCAAGTACAAATAGCTATAACACATTTTAAGTTTTCCAGTGCTCGTGTACTGGACCTATACATGGATTCAGACCTCATAAAAATGAAACAACTATAAAGTTAATTAGAAATATGTTCAAGTCAGATCTACGACAGAGCAGATCACCGGCATTTTATATCAACCAATAAGACGCTTGATACGTCATGACACTCCGTGGCAGTGGTTCCCAAACCGCAGCACGCAACCCGCCTGTTTTCGATATTCAGGATACGCCAGTATCGTCTGCAGGGGACTAATCCGTCGTCTTCGCATCGCAGCGCTAAACCAGGAACACGGAAGAGTGTCTCAAAATGCAAATTAAACTGAAATAAAATTCCGCAGGATGAGCGACGCTGTTAGTTCTGACGAAAAAGACAATTTGGATCGTGAACAGCAAACAGTCGTTTGTCTTCGTGTCGAAGCTTCAGTTCGGGAAACACTGCCACGGTTTGAAACAGAAGCCAAGTTCTGGAATTCCATTCTAAGCACAGGACGCTGAAATATTTAACTTATGCAGATTTATATGAACTTTTATAATTCTCAGTACTCGAGTAATGGCACTGCAAAGCCGTCAGTTGGTTGAACGCAAACAAAACTTTACTTTACCACGAGTAAAATGCAGCAGTGATGCTGAATCTGTGGTCACAAACAAATTAAAGTTCACCCACGAGAACGCAGGGAAATTTCTCTGAAGCGAGTTGGTAGTGCAGAAGAATAGGAAGTCTGAAAAATATGTTTTTTAATTACGTAAACGATAGATAAATAATGAAACTGGGTGGCAACAAATTTTCGGCGCCCGAAAGTTCGCGGCAAAGATTCAGCATCACTGGACAGAAAAGGAAGAAAGATTTGCTGGCTACCTTGTACACGTCGAAGTTTTCGATAATGGAGTCGAAGCAGGAATACAGGTCATTCAAAAGATCCACCACCTGGAAAAAATAAACCCACGGGAAGAAATCGCAAACTCCACGGCCATGGACTTACGTTTGTGAATAAAACCAGCGCGAGAACTGCGACCACGCATTTGGCCAGAACACTTCAGAATCGTCGACGCACAAGTGACTTAAGTCCAGTTCTCATTGCATTAAATCTATGTAGCGAGCATGTATTGCAGTCTGCCGACTTCCAGGATACGCTTTGTCGCCAGTGTCACGTGACTAACTAGCCCCTGGTTCCAATAAATGTGTGCCTTCTCAGCTTTAATAATAATGACCACGAAGTTGGTCCGCTGGGTTGTAGACTGGCACGAACGTTTCGGAAGAACACACTGCCACCGTCTTCGGAGTTGGCGTTCCTACGGCGCGCGATGGGAAATCGAGGCTGCACAGCGCAGGACGTACCTGGAGCGGCGTGCTCTCAGCAGACAGGGATGTGAAGCCCACGATGTCGCTAAAGTAGATGGTGACGCTGTCGTACGTCTCCGCTATGACCGACTGCCCCAGGATCAGCTGACTGGCCACCGATCTGCAGCCAGCAACACACGAACTCCAAGTTACTGTTCGCTCTTACCTGCTCGACCCGGGGATCGAACGGGGAACAAATGACAATTTGGGACCAGACCGACACGTGGAAATACAAGAAACAAGGCAAGAGTTACAGTCGTTTTTTGAAAAAAACAAAACAAACTTTGCAGTTCCACTTCTCATTCTTCCGGCGTGACGTCATGTTTAAAATTCGACTCACTGTGACCAGCTGTCGGTTAAGTTTACTACACAGTGACCTGGAAATCTAATTGCAGGGCAGAGACACTTCGTTTCCTGTCAACAAACTGAAAATAAAGCACTCAAAACCATAAACACGCAAGGAAACAGAACAATAACCGAGACTCTCGATGGGCCATAAGAAGGAAAATACGGATTGGTGACGTCACTTTAACCGTGGCGCTGCATTCTGACCCAGATCAGCTGTTTTTATGGCCGCGTGACGACACTCGGCAATCCGAAGCATTCGAGTTCGGCAAACACTGCTTCGGACAAGACGTCGCTCGGGGAAGGTTCGAGGCTGTCCCCACGAGCAACGCGCAGCGACGGACGAACCGAATTACACGGAACTACGCTCTTTAGGCTGAATTAGACAGGATGGTCTTGAATAATGAATTCCAAATGGGAAAACGTGGCGTAATTTAAGGAAATTACCACGAATTTGTCTGCAGAAACTGTGCAAATC
Organism: Zootermopsis nevadensis; assembly: GCF_000696155.1. The sequence continues at coordinate 427,000 of NW_019059695.1, read as the reverse complement.
AACTCGGAGATCAGCCAACCGAACTCAATGTCCCCAGGTGGTCACCCATCCAAGAAGTGACGACATTCACCGTCGCTTTAATGAATCTTTAAAGAGGGCGAGAAGGAAATTTGACAAAGGAAAAAACCTGGACAGTTTCCAACGCCTTCCTTCACACAAGAGAAGTTAAACTGCATTGCAATCACGTCGCAGCCTCCCCTTCCCTCCCCGACCCCACCCACAGATGACGCCGACGTCTCTCTCGCCACAGATTTACAGGATTCCGTCGCCTGTGGATTAGACAATTTTACTGAAAGGGAAACTGAAAATGCCCATAAAACTGACAGGACGCTAATCGCGTCGGACATTGTTCGGTGTTCTCATTCCTCAGAGACTGTTAAAGCCACTGGGCTAGGCTCAGTCTAACCTGGTCCAACGATCAGACCCGCTTCATATTCGGGTCGTTATGAGTCCAGGGTATTCGGTGTCGAAACACGAACACGCGATACGCGCGCCTACCACCAGGTTCGAGTTTCCGCGAAACTTATGAAAACTGCACACGTCTGCCCTGCTTAAGAAAATTCCTTCGGCCCAGAAGGAAAATTGTTATGATGTTCAGAAGCTGACGATTCGATTTCGATGAGCTTTGCGAACGACTTACAGAGACGTCGAATCGAGGCGGACGTCACCGTGAGGAATAATGGGACGGCAACTTAACAAGTTAAATGAAAGGCCTCTAAGTTCAGGCGAAGGAACACGAAAAGCAGTAACCAAGGACTGAAGGACGTCAAAACTCACTTTGGGAGCAGCTGATACAGAAGCTCTTCGCACTTGCGTTTCTCCTCCAAGTAGTCCGAAGTTCTTTCCTCGACCAGCGCCTCCAGGTTGTTGGCGTACTGCTCCATGCGAGACAGAAGGTTGTCCAAGATGTTGCTGCTCTCGTAGTCACTGCAAGGAACAATCGAACGTGTCGCTACTGCACGCCCGCCATCTGCTCGCACTGTCCTCCGTTCCTCCGTCTCCGGCCTTGCCACTACGCGAATATTTCTTGTAGTGCAAAAGCCGACGTTTCGATGCTTGGCAAACGTTTAATTCACAAAGGAAACTAAATGAACGGATTACGTACTTTCTTTCGTTACTATTAATCTCTTTGGCTGCACAACGTAATTAAAACTGAGCCAGAAGATTCTTTAAAAACGAAACTCATTTTGTTAACATTTAAGAATTCAGTCCGTACCGCGAAGAAAACACAACTCTTCATCGTTACGAAGATCCAATGGTTGACGCTGTTTAAGGACAGTCGAAGCAGATGGTACATATAGTAACCACTGGACTTTAATGGGTAAAATATTTGTATTGGTCCTAGCGTTGCATTTGCAAGGCAGAGGTTTATCGAGCTGTGTGGTCCGTCGGTTCACACTTTATATGGCGATGGGTCAAAATGCTCACTTCTGGAACACGCTGTATGTCCTATCCTCGTGTGAGCGACTTTTACTCACGGCAACTCCGATAATTACACCGGGTCATCATCCATAAACTGGACGCGTCGTACTGAGTCAGTGGCGTGGTCCATCACCCGCGCGACTGCGTCCACCAGCGAGCATATCACTCGGACATTCTGCATCATCCGTTGATCATTCCAGCCAAGTGTTCGTAAACATTTAAAGGAAAAAAATGTCGTAGGCGGTCCCGTACGACTGGTGATCCTGAATAAGACATGGGGGAAGCGACCCGCCTGATGGCAGGTTTATGTGCACCCGGGGAAGTGCTATCGACCCCGGCCCGCTTAAAGCTCGCCTGTGCAATATGCAACCACACGAACGAGGTCCTGAGTTGTCTGCGCGGCGGAGTGGCTCTCGGACGAGGCAACTCGTGACAGGACAGGCACAAGAGCGTCATGAATCCAATCAACATCCCATTTAATATTATCACCACACCTACACCTTGATCTCCAAAGGGGTGTCCTATCTTGTGCAGAGAATTTTATTTTTAGTATAACCAACATACGAACTGAAAATATTTTGCACTGCGACGTGGAAGTATGTAACCGGGGTCAATTATACAATCAAATCTTTTCAGAAATTAACAGGCGGAATTTCTAGATCGTTTTACGACCACGAACAGAAAATTTTTCATGTCGGGCAAGAATCCGATTATAATTTGTTTTCAATCGGCATTGATCATGGTGACCCCATCATCTTCATCTAGGATTGATGACGTACTTTAAATCAGGTTCCTGCAAGAAAATAGGAATTCATCACCCTGACGATGGATGCGGTAAAGTCCTGCGAAACGTCGGTAAGCATCTACCAAACTGCTCGGTGCCACATCCCAGAAGAACGCACCCTGTACTCAGCTCGTCCCAGTTACCCCCCGCCCAGCCCTGGGTCCGCCCGCACAGTGGCTTTGTTTGCGGAATTAATTTGCGTACGAAGGCCTCGAGGGAGGCTCGAATAATTACACGGAACAGATTTACATTTTCAGGGGTTCGTTGATGTCGTGATGGAATTTGGCAGAGTTCCCGTCTTTCCACTGGATGGAACAGCTCGTCGTGTATCAATCGAACAAACGCCGCTGCCTGTCGCAATCCTCGGGAAGCCAGATTTAAGGCAATTTCCGCCTTTTATGGAACCTAAAGTTTCGTCGGGGTGTTCGAAGGAGCCAGCTGCTAGACACTGACACCAATCCCCAACTTCACTTATTTATTTAAGATCCATTTTAATAACATCCTTCTACCTACAGCTACTCGTCAGAACCGATCTGTCCAAAAGTTTGTAGCCATTTCTCATGTCGCATTCCTGGCAATCGCGTCACGCGATGCCGACAGGTAGTGAACTCACGTGCCTCAGGGTGGGGCCACACCCTTCCACTGCGACGACGGCCACACAACGCCACAGTCGGAGAGGTGGAGTACAGTACCATGAAAACGACAACGTCCGTTCGTGTCAAACGCCAGTAGACTTGTTTAGAACATTTTAAATATAACCCTCCCCCTCTCTACGTAGGCTACTCGCACTGCATTCTTCCTCCTTGTGATTGAAGTATTAGAACAAGATCGCGAAGAATACTCTTTGGAGTACACGGACATTCCAAATGTGCGCTCTACGCCACAACACGTAGGTCGTTGCTGCACTGATGAATCTTAGGTCACTCTTGCACTGTCGTCCCCATGCGCGCTACATGTCCTGCCCATCCCACCCTCTTTCATAACAGTAGGCGAAAGGAGTTGGCAAACAGTGGCACGTCTTTGTTTTTCTGAGGAAAAACGTCGCTCCGAAACCCTCATCGCCCTGATGATGGAGGCATCAAGGACCTCTGAAACGTCGGTAAACTTCTACCTAAGTAGACCCGGAACCGGCCCCGTGCTGCATTATGGGAAACCGTGAAACTGCCGCCCTGAAGAAGCTTCGACTGTTTCGGGCGGGTCAACTCTCAGCAAAACTCAACGGGACTCCTTAAGACGCTCATTGTCTTCTCTTACAACGCATTGATTCGTACTGAGTGCGCCTGGCAGCTGTTCATGGCTGTTCGCCCCGAAACCGCCTTCATCTCGTCTTTGAGCAGACAATGCCCGCAGATATCGAGCGGACACCGACGACGAACTACCCCTTGTCACTAAACTCGTAGTTCCTGACACTTGGCAAAATGAAACCACAAATTCGCAGGTGCTTCGCCCCCACCGAATTCTCGGATGAAGGTAATCGTCGAGAATCACGTTTGATATAAATGCGTCAAACCGAATTAAAGGCGATGAAGTGAATTACTCTGCACCGGACTATGAAATTTACAAACTTCG
>NW_019059695.1:408911-421212 GCF_000696155.1 Zootermopsis nevadensis | reverse complement strand
CAGCAAGGCCGTGCACGAGGCGCAGTTGAGCGTGCAGTGGGGACGACGGACTTCGAGGAGCGGGCTCAGCGCGTGGCGTGGAGAAGGCGAGTCCCCAGCACCGCCTCCAGCAGCCCCACTGCCGCCCCCAACTATAGGCAACCTCAGCGAATCGGCAGATGCACCAGCCATTGCACTGTTCCGGCCAGCCGCGTGATGTGACTTCAGCAGACTGGACCAATCGATCAGCTAACCCACTACGACCTTCTGCGCAAGCGCCCTTCAACTTCGATATCTCGATACCACGCGAGAGGTCAAGTCGACATCGACTGTTCTGCGTTCGTGCACTGACGGCAGAAGTATCAACTGCTTGCGAAAGAGATGTCGGTCAGTGGAACGGAGGAACACCTGGTGAGCGTTCCACGTGGGCCGTCGTCGGACGAGATCAATAGAAAAGCAACAACACACGTGCCACTGAAGGGCGGTGGGATTCAGCAGACTCGCTCGGCAACTATCATCTTCTCAAGACGAACTCTGATGCGTGGAGTTGGTTTTCTTCTTTCGGGCTAACATAGAGTGCGACATACTCGCCGCTGCGAGAACTTGAAACGTCGGAAAGAGAGGTCCTTGACCCTCGAGCAAAATTTTGCCGCAAAATTAAGATATCAAGTCTGGACTGAGATCAGCGATTCCCAAAGCCACTGACACGACCGCAAATTTGCATTGCCCTCAATAAAGTTGCAACCCGCTCGTCTTCTGAGATTCGCAAATAAACGCACTGTCACATCTTGCGACGTTTCGGGCTTGTATTTATTTTAATCCTCAAGTACGTTTTATCTGCGATCAGTCCCCGAGGTGACCAATGGGGCGAAGCTTCACCTGCAGTGTCATGAGCTACAATAGCTCAGCCGGTATAGTGGCTGGCTGCAGGTCGGCGTCATGAAAGGGACAGGCACAGAATTAATTAATTAATTAATAAATATTATTTTCTAAGAGGACACACTCGCGGGGTCTCGGCCACGTCTTCTCTGGGGCTCCACTGCCACAGGACAGGAGAACGCGTACTGTCTGTTCCCTGCCCCAAACGAATGTCAATGCCGCAAAAGAACGCAATGGACACTTAGTGAAAGAAGCAGCGAGGAATGTTACAGACCTCAATTCCTGAGAGCCCGCGACTCACCTCGTGGTGAGAGGTCCACGTTGTGCAGGTAGAAAGGTCCCTGTCGCGTGATGATCTCGTGAACTATGATGCCGAAAGAGTAAATATCTCCTTTCTGGGTCCCTTCTGGGGGCCTCTGTGAGCCCATGCGAAGCAATTCAGGGGCGGTCCACAGTTGCTCTGCAAAATTTTGAGAAGAACAGACAAATCTTTCGAATCTCTCGTCTTCCCATCTTACACCAAAAGACACAGAAATCGAAATTGCCGCGGGTGCTGACTTTTCAGAAATTTAAAGGGTGCTCAACACCCATGAAACTTGGTCTCTCACTGATGATGGCACTGTTTAAGAAGAGGGAGCTGAGAAATTTGTACCAATTTACAGCTGGAAAACCCGGGATCTTAAAGAAACAGGGTGCAAGGATTCAGCTGGCTCAGAATAGATTCGGCGGTGCAGCCTCGTGAACCTTGGAGTTCCATTAACGAGGCGAATCTGACGTAAGAAACAGAAACTTCCAAGTGAGTGATTTCTCTGCTCTTCCTGAGAGGTCGTCTTTTATCAAAAAAAAAGTTCGAGAAGCTTCTTAAGTTTTGAACATTTTCAAGCAAAAATTAAATAAAAAAGAAGGCGCTTCTACTGTAATCTACAAATCAAAATTTTGTTTAACTTACAATAAAGTTCAGAGTCTTCGCTGAAAGACTTCCTCAAACCTCGAATCTCCTACAAGAATGTTCTTTTACTTTACAGCAAAGACAATTTTCCGCGCACTTACTGTGCCAGTACGCGTAAGAGTCTTTGTCGTCGGCGTCCTCTCCGGAGCAGCGGAGGCCGTGAAGACCGAAGTCTGTGATCTTCAGGACGAAGCGACTGTCGACGACGCAGTTGGACGACTTCAGCGAGCCATGCGACTTCACGTCGCTACTGTGCAGGTAACTCATGCCCTGGAAAGAGACCGAGGAAACCGTCAGCTCCTGCGACGAGTAGCAAAGGTGGCTGTGGTGCCACGTCCCCTGACAAGACTACGTCGTCGTCAGTCAGCGTGTGTCCAGTTACATGCCAATTCAGAATTATCGCGACACGCGTAGGCTGGAAAGTACGACGGAAACCCAGAAAGTCTTTTGGATTCGGAGGTTAGTGAGTCGCTGTGCCGTGTGCCTTGCGAAAAAATAATCACACGCGTGCAAGGAAGACGACGCACTTCGGGGCCAAGAAACTTGCAGTTGCTGACTGCTCTGCAACACGGCAACAAAGGTGGCTGATGGTCTCATTCGCACAGCACAGTCAGCAACTGACAGCTTTTTCTCAGATTGCACGATCATGTCGAGAAAATTACCTCTTAATTGTGGAATCTCTTACTCAGTTTTACATCTGAAACAATATTAAATGTAATTCTGAAATTTTATATCACATGTAAATGAAGACGAGGAAATTAAACTGGACAGCAACTAGAAGCGTGAGCCTCGGAAAAGATGTCTAAACGGGGCACCAGTGTTGTGCACCCCTGAGCATGGCGGTTGCATTGTCAAGCACGATACAACTTAATATGAGAAATTTCAAGTAAGAGCACGGCCAGAATGTGGGTGAACGCTTCGCCACGTCTCCTACGACGAATCTGTTCGGACGCCTCGCTCTCTCATATTTACCTTTTTCTTTGTCATCCACCGACAAGAAGACGAGGGTGGAGAGGATAAGAACATCTAAAAATATTTGCCGAGTCTCTCCACGTCCCGAGACTGCAAAAAGTTATTACCCACTTTCCTTCTCCCCAACTGAAAATTACGTCGTTCTCCATTTCATAGCCTTCAGCCTCGAACCCCATTGCAATGACAAACCTTGACGATGTCGTGCATCAGGCTGTATCGAAACATCCAGTCCAGCTTGAACTGCTCGTTCTCCAGAATGTCTTGCAGACTTCCCTTCGGACAATACTCGGTCAGCAGGCACGCGTGTGGTGGGTCGACGCAGGCCCCGAGAAAGCGCACGAGGTGGTCGTGGTGGAGGTCGCGCATCTGTGGAAGTCAACGGATCTGTGATAAATTGTCGCTGATGAGGGCGACAGATCGCAGCACCGGCAACTTTTTACAGAAGCTCAGACTTTTTATTTTTATCATCGAATGACGAATAGGAAAGAATTTGGAAGGAGGCGGCAGGTCCAAATTCTTTGCCATCGCCTTCGGATCTCAACTCGGGGTCTACCAACCGCCGGTGATTATGCCCTGAACAAGGCGCTGTACTTTCCGACCGAAGCAGCCCTGAGACCACGGAACCGTACGAGAAGAAGGGCGGGTCAGTCGAACTGGCGAGGGGCAGCCGCAGAACCGAGTTCGTGCATGCTGTCATTACAAGTACAACAACATAGATTTTTATACGCCCGCTGCAAACTTTTAATTTTTACCACAGGGCGCTCAAAAACGCATGCTACAGGAGGCGAGAGCCGACGGCCGGTTGTCATAGCAACACAAACCAGAGTCAGCTGCGCGCTTTCTGCTGTATCACACGACAGATGGACGCACGCGGGAAATGCAATTTTTCCGGGGCAGGCTGCGGTAAATTGAAACGCATCTCGCTTCACTCTTGTTACGAAGACCCGCCTTATCGATCTCCATCTCCACAAACACAAATATCAGCTTCAGCGGCGCGCGATGTTTCGTTTCGACTTACCCGTTTGAACTCCAGCAGCAGAGGGCGCGTCAGCTCGATCCTCGATTTGTTGATTGTCTTGATCGCAACTTTCGTCCCCTGAAAAGGAAAGAAATAGATCCAGAATGTCGGTCAGAACGAAGTACGACGAAAGCCGGAACAAGAAGTTCTGAGAAGACCTTAGCGACGCCGTACAGCGCTCACATCGATGTTGCGAGGTGTAGTTTGACCGGCAGAGGTCACCACTAACCTCACGCTAAATATGTAACACCTAACCTAACAAAGTTTATCGCTGTCGACGAGTCTGCAATTCGAAATACATAACGCACCTTGTGCGTACGTCTCCACGCAGAATTCCATACGCCTAAATCCAGTGGTTAATCAGTTATCACCAGCGCACTGAGATGCATTTCGCGTAGGTTTAATCTTTTCTCACATTGTACAAATACATCAGTAAACTGTGGATGTTTCTAAGATCATTTCCTATGACTGAAAAAGTAGAAAGGTATGGCGGAGAACAGTATTAACATTTATAGTTTAAATGCGTCATGTTTGTGTTTTAAAATTCAAATATATAATAATATATAATAAATTTTAACATCAACAATTTAAAGTTTGTGTATAGACTTGAATTATATTATATATTTGAATTGAGTATTAACATGTTCCCACCAAATTTCATAAAAATCTCTCAGCTGGACCAGATGATATTTATGAGGACGGACAGATCGAAATATTACCGTGAACGCACGCAAGGATGAAGACTACATTTGAATGAGCCAAGCGTTTTCATAATAAAGCAGCTCATCCGTTCTCTTACTTAACTGCTAGTAACGACAACCGCGGGTTACTAAACCCGAGAGCCAACTTCGGCTCACAAAGCTCCGATTTTCAAGATGTCGGCGTGTTTTTACAAACGTTAACTGTGGTCTTATAAGCGGAGAAATTAGTGTCAATGTCGAGAGTACGAGACTTCGAGGAACATGCCCGAGCAGAATTGAGACGCGAAGAGTCGGTGAAAAGATCAGAGATCAGAGGATTGCATCCGAGGTGGAAGTTTATTTGCTCTCGCTACTTCGGAAGGTAAAAAAAGTTTGAAGCAGAATGGACCGAAGCCATTAAAAGTTTCTAAATGTGAAAGGCATTTCTTTAAAAAAAAAAAAAAAATCTTCAGCGAAAGTCCCATCTTGAAGGTTTTGCTACGAAAGTCATACAGCAACATTTCAGCGGGTGGAGTCAGTTAAGCTACACTGAAGGTGGAGGCGGTCGAAGACCACAGTCGGTATCTTCATAAACTCAGGTAAACAACGAGCTCTGCAGTTTCAGCAGATATTATTAGGGAGATGAAAGTACGGAGGATGAGATGGGCGGGGCATGCAGCACGCAGGAAAACAGGGTGTAGACTGGATTCATCCGGCTCAGAACAGTGCCCAGTGTCGACATCTTGCGAACACGGTAATGAACATTTAGGTACCATAAAAGCAGATAACTCTTTTATCGACTGAGCGACTATCGGAGTTTCAAAAAAGTGGGATCCGCTCCACTGCAGAATACGCGCGGTGCTCACTCACCTTGTAGAAGCCCGTCGGAACGAAGACCTGCCGGTTGCCGTCCCCGATGCTGAGGGCGTCTTCGGAGAAAACCGTCTGCAAGCAAAAGCAGTCGGATTACGGTCAGCACACCCTGGAACTGCTCCTGACATCCTCGGCCCACGGATTCAATGAGATTCTTGCACGAACGCAGGAGAACACGACAGTCGTCTCCTGAACACCTTATAGCACACTGTCGAAGTGAAGGCACGTAATCTTAAGCTACATCCAGGCCACTGATCAGGTAACGGGACAAACCAGTCAATTCCGTTCTATGTACGTAAAGTGAACCCATAATGAGGAGACCGTTAGTGCCAACATGTCTAATTTTTAAGACAGATCAAGAAATTTTGGTAAAATTTAGTACTTTAGGCCTTCACTGAAATTTGTTGAGCGAATTCATTTTAGACTTGGTCGGTCCAATGCTCACTCGAAAACATATTTTTTGTCTTCTGGGGTTGTACCACCACGCACCGAGCAGCAGCAACTTACCACTTGGCTCCCTCGCTTCGCCAGGCTGTACAGGCTACCGCGAGCCTTGCCCGCAGGCATCACCAGGATGTCCGACCACTGGACGCGCCAGCTCATCGACGCGATGGCAGCTTCGAGCTTGTAGTGTCTGAAACGGGAACGACGGACAGCCTGCCTCATTCTGAACCCCAGGGGCTCAAGGCGCACTGCGTCTTCGGCGGTCTGCCACGACCCCGCCGAAGACGCAGGCTCCTTGCCGTTTCTGCTCTGTTCGAGGAGGAATCCGCCCAGTCAGAAGAAGAACTTCCGGTCCGATATGAAATCTCATTAACTTCTGAGGTGGCAGCCATCGAGAAAATCAAAGATCAGGCGGAATAACCAATTATCGAGAAGTTATATAATAACGCTGGCAACTTTTAACCAGTCTGACTTCTACAAACTTATGATTGGATTTTGTCTGAGTTTGTGAAGAGGATTATTTTTCTATGTTCAGTTTCCTCTGCTTACGTTCCAACAAACAAAGAAACAGACCCGTTATAACAAAATGAAATGCAAGAACTTTTACTTCATACTTTGTTCGTAAGATGAAAGACGAACCAACTCAAAGTGCACATGAGGATCCACGTGGGAAGAAAAAAAATACGCTCACACGAAGAAAATATGTCCTAAAGAAAGCAGTTTTACTACACAAAACGGAAAGAGAAAATTCTGACACGCCATTTCTGGCTTAAGTGCTAGACCTCAAAACATTGCTTACGGCAAAAACTGCGAAGTCTTTACTAGCTTATTGGCAGGGGCGGATGCACAGCGCCACGAGACCACCGAAAATGGGAGAATATAAAACAACAACTCAGCGTTATCACGGAGCTGTTCGAGGGTACAGTTGCACTTCTGTACCACGCGACGTTTAGACCATGACTCGCCATTGCCTAGTGAGAACCCAGAGACCGACAGGAGTCATTCGCGATGAAGGGACAGGTTCGTCGCTAGCATACTGATAAGAAACAGAACATCGAGACGCCATCGATTCATATTTGCGTGTAAAATCGGGCTCAAGATGTCGACTGTCACAAATTTGTGACTCTTTCTTTCGCATTAGAATGTTTTAACTTGGTATTACTCAGGCGTATTCACGTTCTACAATTCCAAAAAACAATATTTCTCTAACCCGATTACCGACTATCAGCACTGCTGATTCTGTGGTTTGCTCAAAAATACTGGACGCTCCTCAGTGGCGGTACCAACAAACGCGCAGTACAAAGGAGTGAGTTGTCCAAGAAACTGCGCTAAGTTCTAACAAAGTTCGGTGGGCCGAGCCGCCACTGATACCCACACGACAACTCAGCAACGTGACCGGCTTCAGATCTCGCGTCTCGTTTGTCTGCCGTTCCCTCCCTCTCCGTCTACTCCGTCTGAATATTTCATTACCTCCTCGTCCCCGTGTGTTTACTTATTCCACTCTCCCACTCGCCTTGGCTGGTTGTGACGCGTTCCCCGACCGGCCACCTTACAGCAGTGTCCATCTTCAGAGCCGAGGGCCATCGGATTCCACCCAGAAAGCCTCACGAAAATTATCTGTCCCCTGACAGACCTCTAACGTACAAACAGCCGGCAAGTTCCTAAAAACTAAGATGTCTCCATGACAACGACCCAGGCTTTCTCCGCTAACCATGGAAACAGACAATCTCTCAGCTGGTTAAGAAATTACATCGATTTTTTGAAGCAAAAATTACACCGACATCTTCACAACAGTCCGCCACTGGTCCCTATTCTAAACCACAGAAATTACTCATCAGTCGACATCTTCACATTCTAGTTCTATAAGATCCATTTTAATATTATCCTCCCTCTTAAACCTTGGTTTAGAACTCGTCTCCTTCCTTCAAGTTTTCTGACGCCAATTATGTTTCGAGCAAGAGTTGTAGGTAAAAACGAGGCACACATTTTTCCGAACTGAAAATCTGGAGGCGAAAACAGAGAAAACGCACCAGAGGTCGGGGTTCGTCATCAAATTTAACTCGTACTTAAGCCCGGAGTCGCACTGAACGCGTTCAAAATCTGTGCCGTGGTTTACTGATGCCGACCCAGAGGGCCAAGTAATCAGCACTTTATGGAGCACCCGGTGGTCGAGTTATTGCTTTATACTTCGCCACGAGACTGCAATAAGCCGCCTTCAGTGGTGGGGGGGGGGGCGCAGCTGCTTTCTCATCAAGTCTCGGATTTGCGCCGTTGTTTCTACTGCTCCAGCGAGAGATGATCGCAGCTCAACTCATCTCGCGTTGTTCTTTACAAGCCCATTCCTATTTTTATTTATTTATTTACTTTTTGGGGGCGCGACAGGACAAAAGTGAAGCTGTTCTTAGGGAGGTGGAGTGGATTCATCTGGCTAAGTGGCGGGCAATCTCTTGACCAGCTGGGCCACAACTAGCTTCTTAAAAAGGGCTCTGCCTCATGGGGTTGGAACTTGTCCTACGCGCTAAGACCGGCGTCATTTAAGACGTCCACTCTGTTACGTTCTGAATGAATTTGAAGATTTTGATGGGAATTGGGAAGCCTGTGAACTCTGTACAGCGAATACACAGCAGATGAAGGAAGACGGTGAGTGACAAATTAAGTTACTACAGACGGCAACTGGTTCAACAAATACGAAGAGAAAAACACGTTCATGGACTGGGGAACGGCCGTCCCCGCTGAGCGCTGAAGACGGAAAAAACGCCTCCTTCCACCTCATCAATTCGCCGCTACTTCGGGTCGCAACTGGGGATCGATGCTCCGCTGGTCCGAGCTGTCTCTCTGCATCGGAAAAATTCGCTCAAGTGACGGCGTGCCAAGGCTCAGGCGGCTGGAGTCCCCGGTTCAGTACCTGGTGACACGGGGTTAGATTCATGGCGGACGAACAACTTTCCCCCCATTCCCCACTGCACGTTGTCACACCCTCGGTCCTCTAGTAAGGACTTCGCCTCCGACACGGCAGTAGGTGGTGGTCTCTCGGTACAGGTGTGGACGTTTGGTTCGTATTTGCCTAAATGCAATATCCGCAGAGCAACTTTGAGTGCAGAACCCGGGAGCCAAATCTCATTTGCTCGGCCTAGACTTTGCAACTACAGCAAACGTCGGAACGCTTTGGCGAATCAGACTTTTCGAGCTGTCAGTTTGCACTCAGCCGTACGAAGTACGTGGCTGAGAGGCCAAGAATACACCAGTTTTCAAATTCAGGACACCCCTGATAAAACGCAGAAGTTCACGAATATTCTCGTTAAGATAACGACATGCAAAGAAAGCGCTTTCAGGGAGAAGCCCTCCAGATCGCTGCTGGAGAGGCAGAAACACGGCTTCATTATGTAGCGAATAAACAAGGACAGGCGACCGCAGATTTAAAAAGGCTCAAAGGATCGCTTACGACCTAATAATTAAATCCGTGTTTGTAGGCGGCTGTCAGCTGTTACGCTGCGTGAAATGGCTTCTCACCACGGAGACTGGGTTCGTTTCCAGCGAAGGCCATTTGCTGGACAAACTGACGCTGGGTCGCGTTCTAATGTGTCCACACAGGTAGGACGAGGAGTGGAGGTAGGGCTCCACGCATTCTTAAACTCGTGTGACTGATCGGCGGCTTTGCCCCTGGACCGCCCTGGACGGACGGACGGACGCAGCAGATCAGCGACAATTGGCTTTTGCCAACTGCGAGCCTGACCGAGGTCAGTGAACCGCATGAAGACAAATGACACAGGAGACCCGCACAGAGTTTTAAGAGGCAAACGTCATGAAAAGAGGTCACTAGACAGACGGGTCACCCGTCATATTACGACTGTAGGGACGTAAATTGACTAAAGAGGGGACCAGACGCTGACATCGGGACCCTTCAGCGAGTTTTGTGTCTGCAGGGTGTGAGGGGGTCCGGGGGCCTCTGGCGCGCGTCTCAGCAGCCCAGAGATGAAGGCTTGCAACATTTCCATAGGCCCATGCGACAACACTCGATCCACATGGGCAGGTTGACAACTGTTTAGCCGCTTTCGAAATACTGAACCTGGGGCTGACGGCGAATGTGGCGCAGCCCTGACCGGCCCCGGGGCAAACCCCCCTCCCCCCTCCACCGATTTATAGCAACTCACCCCAGTGACTCATAACGCCGCGATGTATAACTGTCGAATGTGTACGTGATCAATACAGCGTTTATGTAATGTTAATGACATTTAATTAGATTAATAATAAATATTGAACAACAAATTCAGCAGAACAAAACACACAACCGTAATTTGTAATAACTGCATGGAGCCTGGTTCTTTTAAAAACGTGTGCTTACAGCTGAGCATTTGTAAGCAACACGCAGCCACAGGGGTTTCGCGTGCTCTGAGTTAACAAACCATAATTCGGTTTCAACTCCAAACATGTGCCTCTAGTTTCAATATCAACTGAACGTAATGTGTGGCTTGCGGCTTGCATATGAGCAACGCAAGTCACGAAGGTTAATGAACCAGCTGCTAAGTGACGTGAACGCATATACTTTGCGTCTCTGACTAGACCATCGTCATCCCACCGCGAGGTCCCGGGAAAGAACTCAGCGCACACGTCACCTCAGTCCGTTGTTTAACGACGCTGTATCCGTGTGATCCATCCCAATTAGAGGCCAGCAGCGCAGCGCAGCGCAAAGGGACCCATTTCGAATCTCAATGCGAGCATCAAACTTGAGTTGGACTGCGCCGTGTCCATTTCCGTCGGTCCTTTTCTTGGAGCAAGGAGAACGCACATCAACTCCTCTTTATCCTCTAATTTCCTGCATCCCCGAATCTCATGGATTTGCAGTGCGATCAATAAACGCATATCTCACACACACACGGCACAACGGTGACCCGAAGCGCCAGGCCAATTCGGCTTTGACGGCTCACTCCCAGACCACCGCCTCCAAGTCATCGCTGTGTTCACAACAACACGCCACTGGACGATGTCACGAATCCGGTCCACACACCCGGAAGCTTTCCTTTAAAATCCACTTCAATATTATCCCTGAAGTTCTCATCCCTTTGAGGCCTTACGACCAAAATCCCGCAAGCATTGACCAACATGTGTTCATCCTTGAACTCGCTGTTGGTTTGACGACTACAACAAAACACTGACGCCACGCGTGCAGGTCACGTGATCCTAACTCAGGTTCTAGAGTGAAAATTATGAAAATCCGCTGATTCTCCAAGACAGTCCTGTTTCGAGAGAAGTGCGGTAAGCCCTAGGAATTTTGCGCAGGATTGGTTGGCAGTCCTGCATTATGTTCGGATTCAACGCGTCGGAACATCCTCACATCTCGACGGTACAGGGCAGGCGGCAACCCGTCCAAGTGATTCGAACAAGTCAGCTTTTGGCGTAAGCGTGTACATTTAGCAAAACGAAAGAAATATTCACGTAAGAGCCTCGAATTGTGATCGTCAGATGCGCCTGTATTTCGTATAGTAAATTTTAAATCAACTTTTACACAACACAGTTACATTGGTTCAGTTGGCATCAGATTACATTAAGCAGAGCATAAAACGCGTTTCGATTGAAAACCTCGCCAACTTTCGCCTCTAGAATTTGTTGAAGTTCTTCGGCTGGCAACGAAAGCTCGTCTCTTGTTTCAGAGCTGCTGTCAGCGAAACGTTTTACGAGATAACTAGACTTTATTTGGACAGAATTACACATCGCTGCTCCAGGAATATGACAGGAAACATTCGCCGGCGAATTATGATCGCTTCACACTGTAATGCATAAGCAACATTTTGATCGTGTATTGCCTGTTGCAGGACGCCTCGGTGTGAACCCTGCTTAAAACCAAATGTAAAAAACCCAAGCAAATCGACGTGAAGGCGCAGTGCTCAGTTAATTTGAAGCTCCGACCGCTCTAATCCTAGGACCCACTGGAAAGGAGGCTACTTCGAACCCAGAGCCCGGTCGTCTCACGCGTAGCCAGCCTCTTTACCGACTGACGGGACTCGGTTCCCTTACACAAGTTTTGACATTTCAACATCAACATCAATTTGCTTTGGAATCGGAGTAATTTCAATGCATTTTCCCTCCAATTTCGATGTCAGAGAAGACAATGGCTGACAAGTCCGTCCGTCCCTTTTCCTCCAGCAAAGAAACGCACTAGCATGCAATAATTTGGACTGAAAATGTGAAGACACAGGATTATAATGACACGGACATCGAGGAAATGTGCCGTGGATTGAAGTCTCATGGAGCGGGGAAGGGTCCAGTGGCGGGCTCTTGAAAACTGGATAACAACACAGGGCAGGAAGATTCTTGACTAGCTCAGCGACTGCCAAGATGAGCTACTCTGGACGCAGTTATATGAGTAGCTAAGTAATGTTTTAAGTCAGTGTTTCAGTTATGAAGATAAGTGATATCAGATGTCGGTTCTTAAGCCCCACACAATCAACAGACACTGAAAATGTGAGCTCTGATCTGAAATAATTCAATTACGTGACGCTGTCAGAGATC